>PIJE02001831.1:0-60000 GCA_002895965.2 Coryphaenoides rupestris
TTAGTTCTATAAGAGTTAATAAATAGTATTGTTCTATAAGAGTTATTAAATAGTATTGTTCTATAAGAGTTAATAAATAGTATTGTTCTATAAGAGTTATTAAATAGTATTGTTCTATGAGACTTATTAAATAGTATTGTTCTATAAGAGTTAATAAATAGTATTGTTCTATAAGAGTTATTGAATAGTATTGTTCTATAAGAGTTATTAAATAGTATTGTTCTATAAGAGCGATTGAAGAGTATTGTTCTATAAGAGCGATTGAAGAGTATTGTTCTATAAGAGTGATTGAAGAGTATTGTTCTATAAGAGTGATTGAAGAGTATTGTTCTATAAGAGTGATTGAAGAGTATTGTTCTATAAGAGTGATTGAAGAGTATTGTTCTATAAGATTTATTGAAGAGTATTGTTCTATAAGAGTTAATAAATAGTATTGTTCTATAAGAGTTATTAAATAGTATTGTTCTATAAGACTTATTAAATAGTATTGTTCTATAAGAGTGATTGAAGAGTATTGTTCTATAAGAGTGATTGAAGAGTATTGTTCTATAAGAGTGATTGAAGAGTATTGTTCTATAAGAGTGATTGAAGAGTATTGTTCTATAAGAGTTATTAAATAGTATTGTTCTATAAGAGTTAATAAATAGTATTGTTCTATAAGAGTTAATAAATAGTATTGTTCTATAAGAGTTATTAAATAGTATTGTTCTATGAGACTTATTAAATAGTATTGTTCTATAAGAGCGATTGAAGAGTATTGTTCTATAAGAGCGATTGAAGAGTATTGTTCTATAAGAGTGATTGAAGAGTATTGTTCTATAAGAGTGATTGAAGAGTATTGTTCTATAAGAGTGATTGAAGAGTATTGTTCTATAAGAGTGATTGAAGAGTATTGTTCTATAAGAGTGATTGAAGAGTATTGTTCTATAAGAGTGATTGAAGAGTATTGTTCTATAAGAGTGATTGAAGAGTATTGTTCTATAAGAGTGATTGAAGAGTATTGTTCTATAAGAGTGATTGAAGAGTATTGTTCTATAAGAGTGATTGAAGAGTATTGTTCTATAAGAGTGATTGAAGAGTATTGTTCTATAAGAGTGATTGAAGAGTATTGTTCTATAAGAGTGATTGAAGAGTATTGTTCTATAAGAGTGATTGAAGAGTATTGTTCTATAAGAGTGATTGAAGAGTATTGTTCTATAAGAGTGATTGAAGAGTATTGTTCTATAAGAGTGATTGAAGAGTATTGTTCTATAAGAGTGATTGAAGAGTATTGTTCTATAAGAGTGATTGAAGAGTATTGTTCTATAAGAGTGATTGAAGAGTATTGTTCTATAAGAGTGATTGAAGAAGTATTGTTCTATAAGAGTGATTGAAGAGTATTGTTCTATAAGAGTGATTGAAGAGTATTGTTCTATAAGAGTGATTGAAGAGTATTGTTCTATAAGAGTGATTGAAGAGTATTGTTCTATAAGAGTGATTGAAGAGTATTGTTCTATAAGAGTGATTGAAGAGTATTGTTCTATAAGAGTGATTGAAGAGTATTGTTCTATAAGAGTGATTGAAGAGTATTGTTCTATAAGAGTGATTGAAGAGTATTGTTCTATAAGAGTTATTAAATAGTATTGTTCTATAAGAGTGATTGAAGAGTATTGTTCTATAAGACTTATTAAATAGTATTGTTCTATAAGAGCGATTGAAGAGTATTGTTCTATAAGAGCGATTGAAGAGTATTGTTCTATAAGAGTGATTGAAGAGTATTGTTCTATAAGAGTGATTGAAGAGTATTGTTCTATAAGAGTGATTGAAGAGTATTGTTCTATAAGAGTGATTGAAGAGTATTGTTCTATAAGAGTGATTGAAGAGTATTGTTCTATAAGAGTGATTGAAGAGTATTGTTCTATAAGAGTGATTGAAGAGTATTGTTCTATAAGAGTGATTGAAGAGTATTGTTCTATAAGAGTGATTGAAGAGTATTGTTCTATAAGAGTGATTGAAGAGTATTGTTCTATAAGAGTGATTGAAGAGTATTGTTCTATAAGAGTGATTGAAGAGTATTGTTCTATAAGAGTGATTGAAGAGTATTGTTCTATAAGAGTGATTGAAGAGTATTGTTCTATAAGAGTGATTGAAGAGTATTGTTCTATAAGAGTGATTGAAGAGTATTGTTCTATAAGAGTGATTGAAGAGTATTGTTCTATAAGAGTGATTGAAGAGTATTGTTCTATAAGAGTGATTGAAGAGTATTGTTCTATAACAGAAAAAAAAAAAAAAAAAAAAAACAAAAAAAAAAAAAAATAAAAAAAAAAAAAAAAAAAAAAAAAAAAAAAAAAAAATAAAAAAAACTATAAGAGTGATTGAAGAGTATTGTTCTATAAGAGTGATTGAAGAGTATTGTTCTATAAGAGTGATTGAAGAGTATTGTTCTATAAGAGTGATTGAAGAGTATTGTTCTATAAGAGTGATTGAAGAGTATTGTTCTATAAGAGTGATTGAAGAGTATTGTTCTATAAGAGTGATTGAAGAGTATTGTTCTATAAGAGTGATTGAAGAGTATTGTTCTATAAGAGTGATTGAAGAGTATTGTTCTATAATGTTCAGCGCGTGGCGAGCGGTGGACGTGTGACTTCATTAAAAGATTCACGTTTGCTATCTGAAGTCTGTGACAGCCGGTCTGAATCAAGCAGGGCCAGAATTACTCATCTCTCACCAAGCTGCCGTCCCTGGTGGAGCTGTCTGTCTTTAACTGTCTGTCTGTCTTTAACTGTCTGTCTGTGTAACCGTCTGTCTCCCTCCCTCCGCAGGCTGTCTGTCTGCCAGCCTAACGATGGTCTACGCTCCGTCCTCCGGCCTGCCGGCCGCCCGGCCATCCTTCTACTCTCCGTCCTTCTCCTACCCGCTCTTATTCAACTTCTCCGAGGCGGACAACTCCACCGCCTCCGCCGCCGCCTCCTCCTCCTCCGCCACGCTCCCCTGCGGCCAGCACAACGGCTCTCTCCCGCCGGGGCCCCGGGTGTCGTACGACCTGGCCCCGGCCGAGGTGGCGGCGCTGGGCCTGGTGTTTCGGGGTGCTGTGGCTGGTGTCCATCCTGGGCAACGCCCTGGTGTGTCTGGTCATCCACCGCAGCCGCCGCACGCAGTCCACCACCAACTACTTTGTGGTGTCCATGGCCTGCGCCGACCTGCTGCTCAGCCTGGGCTGCGCTCCCTTCGTCCTCTTGCAGGTGGCGTCGGGCCGCTGGCCGCTGGGCGCCGCCGCCTGCAAGCTGGTGCGCTACCTGCAGCACCTGTGTCCGGGCGTGCAGGTGTACGTGCTGCTGTCCATCTGCGTGGACCGCTTCTACACCATCGTGTACCCGCTCAGCTTCAAGGTGTCGCGGGAGAAGGCCAAGAGGATGATCCTGGCGTCGTGGCTGCTGGACGCCGCCTTCGTGGCCCCCTGCCTCTTCTTCTACGGCGGGGCGTGGTCCTCGCGGGCGGGCCACTGTGACTTCTTCCTGCCGTACAGCTGGGGGGGCGTGGCCTACGGCGCGGCGCACCTCTTGCTGGGCTTCCTGTTGCCCGTGGTGCTGATGGTGTCCTTCTACCAGCGCGTGGTTCGCTACATCTGGAGGCTCAGCGGAGACGGCCACGCCGTCCGCAGGACCATGAACATCGTGCCCAGGACCAAGGTGAAGACCATCAAGATGTTCCTCATGCTCAACTCGGTGTTCCTGCTCACCTGGACGCCCTTCTACGTGGCCCAGCTGTGGCACCCCCGGGAGTCTGCGGGCGGCTCCGACCGCCAGGGGGCGCTGTTCTTCACCGCCGTGGCCTGGATCTCCTTCAGCTCCACGGCGTCCAAGCCCACGCTGTACTCGGTGTACAACGCCAACTTCCGCAGGGGCATGCGGGAGACCTTCTGCATGTCGTCCATGAAGTGTTACCGGAGCAACGCCTACACCATCACGGCCAGCACGCGCATGGCGAAGAAGAACTACGTGGGCGTGGTGGACGTCCCCGTGCACGCCAAGACCCTGACCAAGGACTCCATCTACGACACCTTCGACCGCGAGGCCAAGGAGAAGAAGCTGGCCTGGCCGATCAACGCGAACCCACCCAACACCTTCGTGTGACGGAGGCCGTGTTTGCAACTCTCCCTAACAACAGACTTATAAGAACAATGACTTTGAAATGCACAAGTCCAGGCTCTCGACAACCGACCAGGGGAAATGAACTCATCTTCCTTTTCATTTAAAGGAAGTCCCCAGAGGGAAAGTGCCATTTGTATGTTCTGGCAACATGTCCAATATCTGTATTGATGAATACATTGTAAATGTCCTTGTCTGCGTACATATATACTGTAGAAAGTGCAGTAAAGGGGTTCCTCAGGAAGCACAGTGTCGGCCTCTTGTGTCAGAGAGGTCATCGATGGAGAACACAACCCACTGGGCAGAATGTATTTGTAATATCAGTCGTGCGTTTATCGTTTCTTCACTTGTTTCAGCTGATTCCCGTGTTGCCCGGTGGGCGTGAGACCGGCGGTTCATATTTAACGTCTACAGTGGATTTGAAGTGATTCTGTCAGCGAGTTACCATCCCGATGGTACGTTTACTTGTAATGTCTTCTAATTCTGCCCGTGAACGTGTTATCTGAGTACGCTGTCAACTACTGTGTTTGGAAACAAAAAAAAACATATTCTGTGTGGGAAGGGGGGGGGGAATAATAATAATAAAAAAAAATGCACACAATTAATTTTCTCTCCAGCGATATTGTCCTCAGGATCGTAAAACAATGTTGAACAGAACGGTCAAACGAAAACAAGCCGGACAAATGGCTTGACAACGGTTTTACTGTTATCGCCACGGTTACGCCCGCATCCGTATCCAGAGTAACCTCTTTATTAGCTAATCCCATTCCTGCCGTCCCATTGGTTCCTGCCGTCCCATTGGTTCCCTGGTGCATTGAAACACGGTGGCTCAGAGGGCTGAGGCTGCACTCTGAGCCACCGTCTGCCTGGAGACAGAGATCACACACACACACACACACACACACACACACACAGTACACAGGTGATGGACACGACAAACATGATTTATTGATTTTTAATGTCTGTACATAACAACAGGTTATGTTTAGTGTGGTTGATCCAATAATAAGTGCCAGTGAACTCGCAACAGAAAAGATCAAACTGCTAATTGTGAAAATCCACGAAGAGAAATGTCTTTAACGTGGACAGATGTGTCTTTAACATGGCTAGATGTGTCTTTAACATGGACAGATGTGTCTTTAACATGGCTAGATGTGTCTTTAACATGGACAGATGTGTCTTTAACATGGACAGATGTGTCTTTAACATGGACAGATGTGTCTTTAACATGGACAGATGTGTCTTTAACATGGCTAGATGTGTCTTTACCATGGACAGATGTGTCTTTAACATGGACAGATGTGTCTTTAACATGGCTAGATGTGTCTTTACCATGGACAGATGTCTTTAACATGGACAGATGTGTCTTTAACATGGCTAGATGTGTCTTTAACATGGACAGATGTGTCTTTAACATGGACAGATGTGTCTTTAACATGGCTAGATGTGTCTTTACCATGGACAGGTGTGTAACATGGACAGATGTGTCTTTACCATGGACAGGTGTGTAACATGGACAGATGTGTCTTTAACATGGACAGATGTGTCTAACATGGACAGATGTGTCTAACATGGACAGATGTCTTTACCATGGACAGGTGTGTCTAACATGGACAGATGTGTCTTTAACATGGACATATGTCTTTAACATGGACAGATGCGTCTTTAACATGGACAGATGCGTCTTTAACATGGACAGATGTCTTTAACATGGATAGATGCGTCTTTAACATGGACAGATGCGTCTTTAACATGGATAGATGTCTTTAACATGGACAGATGTGTCTTTAACATGGATAGATGCGTCTTTAACATGGACAGATGCGTCTTTAACATGGATAGATGCGTCTTTAACATGGACAGATGCGTCTTTAACATGGATAGATGTCTAACATGGACAGATGTGTCTTTAACATGGATAGATGCGTCTTTAACATGGACAGATGTGTCTTTAACATGGATAGATGTCTAACATGGACAGATGTGTCTTTAACATGGACAGATGCGTCTTTAACATGGATAGATGTCTAACATGGATAGATGCGTCTTTAACATGGATAGATGTCTAACATGGATAGATGCGTCTTTAACATGGATAGATGCGTCTTTAACATGGACAGATGTCTTTAACATGGACAGATGTCTTTAACGTGGACAGATGCATCTTTAACATGGATAAATGCGTCTTTAACGTGGATAGATGTGTCTTTAGTGTGGACAGATGTGTCTTTAACGTGGACAGATGATTCATTTGAACATTGAAAGATGATTTCAAAGTGACTTCAGGATTTGATCCTTCTTTAATGGACGTTTGTTTGCTGCGTCTGCTTTCAGCCTCCAACGACAAACGATATCCAATCACAAAGTAAAGCAACATCACATTTATCAATGCAAAAATATGCCCTAAAAGGCAACTTTCTAATTCAAATACTTATTAAATATGAATTCAAGGCTCCAAATACAAAAAGAGCTTCGGCAACAGCTGGACGTAAAGTAACTGACCACGTGGTCAAGGAAGGGAACAACTTTGTAAGACAAAAATAGCAATTTCTCAGGAGTCACCATTTATACACACGTATGAAATATAACTCTCAAACCTTTGTTAACAAAAAGAGCAAATGGTCTGGGATTAAGTCCAAAAAAAAAAAAATAAGGAAAGAACCAATCCAAACACTCTTCACAATACATTCATGAACATACTACAAAACCTGGCAAAGTGCTTTCTCAGATCCAATAAAAAATACAAATACAAAACTATATCCGATCGGCATATCGACGCTATCGTTCATCGTGATTGGTCAGCGTGGTTGGATTACGTTATAGTCAGTAGTAGCAATCCTAGCTCCTGCTCGCCTCAACTCCTCTGTGTTGTCATCACGTCCCGTGTGTTTGGAGAATCTCAAACTTAATTTAAAGGAACCGGGAACAGAGTAAATAAAATAGAGAATTGTCGTCCCAGCGTGCGTTACCATGTCAGCATTAGTTTAGGCTTTCGCTCTATCGTCACAACAACAACAGCAAACGTACGTAGATAGTATCGGGTGCACACAACATAAACAGCATCGTAAGTATATATGTATTCAGGGAACAACAAGTCGATCCTTCGGGGATCTCGCCAGCCCACTCCCAGAAATAATATATCTATACATGCCGACGCGTTTATCTACGTTAGGATCTCGGGCAAAACTAAGAAACGGTCGCCCGATCTGTTGCTGGAATCTGGGGACCGCACACCGACCCCCCCCCCCCGCCCCACAGGGTGGAACCCTCTGCGGGGTCGCGGCTCCCCGATCTCCTTTGTGAATGCGTTCGGTCGTCCGGTCGTCCGTCCGTCCGCCTCGGTGCAGCGAGCCCCGCCTCTCGGCCCGCCCCCCGCCCTTCGGCCCGCCCCCCAGCTCAGCCCTGGCTGTTGCTGCTCGCCGAGCCGCTGGTCTTGCTGCTCTTGGACGTCTTGGTGCCGCCGCCGCCCCCCTGGGACGCCTTGTGGTCGTCGCCCGTGAGCAGAGCCTTGATCTCCGAGGGGATCTTGCCCTGGTCCATGGCCGTGCACCACTGCTTGTACTACAAGCACATCGTTTGTGATATTGATTAGAATGACACTAAATGACTCAATCAGATACAGTACATACGGCCCTGGAAATGCAGACGTTAGAGGTGGTGTAGGGTTAGGGTGGGGTTATGGTTGGAGGTGATGTAGGTGGTGTAGGGTTAAGGTTGGAGGTGGTGTAGGTGGTGGTAGGGTTAAGGTTGGAGGTGGTGTAGGTGGTGTAGGGTTAAGGTTGGAGGTGGTGTAGGGTTAAAGTTGGAGGTGGTGTATGGTTAAGGTTGGAGGTGGTGTAGGGTTAAGGTTGGAGGTGATGTAGTTGGTGGAGGGTTAAGGTTGGAGGTGGTGTAGGGTTAAGGTTGGAGGTGGTGTAGGTGGTGTGGGGTTAAGGTCAGATGTCATATGGATACCATGTCTAGTAGGGGTGGGAATAATAATCGATTCTTCGATGCATCGCGATTCTCTCCAGAACGATTCCGAATCGATTCAGATAAGTTAATAATCGGAATTTAAAAATTTAAATGAGTTTGCCTGCTGCAACATTCTGTTGGCTTGCTGCAGAGCGCTACAGAAAACTCTCCTTTCTGCCGGTTCTCTGCTGTACACGCATGCGCACCAAACACATGTGCGAGTTGTTTATATACCGTCATTTCCGGACTATAAGACGCATCTGAATATAAGCCGCACCAGCTAAATTTGAGGGAAAATACAGATTGTTCCATATATAAGCCGCACCCGACTATAAGCCGCAGGTGTTTTCATGTTTAATTGCCGTATATAAGGGTTCCTGCTACCACGGAGGGGATTGTCGGGACAGAGATGACTGTTTGGTAACGCAAAGCGTCCCATTTATTAACATTTGGGAAACACAATAAATCTTTCAATCAAATAATCAAACTTTCACATCTTTGACATGACGAACAGCATTCGTGCAGTACACAAATAATACAACGGTGCGCTCCCAGCGCACGTCCTGTAGTCATAGTAGTAGTGCAGTATAACAACAAACAAAGCTTACAGCACTTGACGAGGCACAAATGTTAAATGGCTAAATTTAATTCGTTTTTAAAAGTGCTTGCCTGTAACACGGCAGTAAAGGTGCAGTAACGCAGCCGTTTACTGTATCAAAACAACAAGCCCGTTATACCAGAGAAGTCAGCCATTACCCCGTGTCATCGTCTTCCTCCTGCGTACTAAAACCACCGAAGTCCTCTTCGTCGGTCCATAATGAGGGTGTGCGCATGAACACTTTCTTGGCGCAAACTGTCTCGCTCTCCTACTGTCTGTCTCGCTCTCGTGTCTCGCTCTCGTTACCTGGCGCGAACTGTCTCGCTCTCCTACTATCTGTCTCGCTCTCCTACTATCTGTCTCGCTCTCGTGTTTTGCTCTCGTTACCTGGCGCGAACTGTCTCGCTCTCCTACTATCTGTCTCGCTCTCCTACTATCTGTCTCGCTCTCGTGTTTTGCTCTCGTTACCTGGCGCGAACTGTCTCGCTCTCCTACTATCTGTCTCGCTCTCCTACTATCTGTCTCGCTCTCGTGTTTTGCTCTCGTTACCTGGCGCGAACTGTCTCGCTCTCCTACTATCTGTCTCGCTCTCCTACTATCTGTCTCGCTCTCGTGTTTTGCTCTCGTTACCTGGCGCGAACTGTCTGTCTCGCTCTTGCGCTTCCTTGATAGTGCGCCCCTGGTGGCCTCTGAGTAGCAAAGTATTTACATATTTTTTTAAATCACGCATGGAAATGTACATAAAAAAAGAGATGCATCGAGATGCATCGAGTTGCATCGATAATCGGTTTAGAATCGAATCGTTGACCTCTGAATCGGAATCGAATCGAATCGTGAGGTGCCAAGAGATTCCCACCCCTAATGTCTAGCTCCTCCATCAGGGTGCAGATGGCCCTCTCCTTATACATAGAGGTGGTGTAGGGTTAAGGTTGGAGGTGATGTAGTTGGTGTAGGGTTAAGGTTGGAGGTGGTGTAGGGTTAAGGTTGGAGGTGGTGTAGGGTAAAGGTTGGAGGTGGTGTAGGTGGTGTAGGGTAAAGGTTGGAGGTGGTGTAGGTGGTGTGGGGTTAAGGTCAGATGTCATATGGATACCATGTCCAGCTCCTCCCTCAGGGTGCAGATGGCCCTCTCCTTATACATAGAGGTGGTGTAGGGTAAAGGTTGGAGGTTCTAAAGGTTGGAGGTTCTAGAGGCGGTGTAGGGTAAAGGTCAGAGGTCCTATAGAGGTGGTGTAGGGTAAAGGTCAGAGGTCATACCATGTCTAGCTCCTCCCTCAGGGCGCAGATGGCCCTCTCCTTGCTGGACACCAGCTCCTCCAGGTACTGGTAGCGTAGCTTCTTGCGGGCGCGACACTCGCGGGCGCTCTGCCGGCTGCGCTCCAGCTTGGCCTTCAGGTCGATCTTTGCCGGCTTCCGGCCGCGCTTCCCCGGCTTCTTCACCTTCCCCCCCACGACCTTGACCCCGGGACACGCCACCGCAAGATCAGCCTCCATGTGTACAGCACATCATACGCGTGTCTCAATCTGCTACTTTAGTTTTATTATTCTGTGTATTTCTCTATTGTTTTATTGTACTGTGTTGCTATGCAACCTGGCACAAGAATTACCTTCAGGATTAATAAAGTTCTATCTTATCTTATATAACTATATAACTATATAACTAATCACCGCCACTGAAAGCCCACAACCAATAATATTAAAGTCTTAGTTTCATTCCCTGATTATAACGGATGGAATATTAATATTATGAAGCTATATTAATATAATCCATTAATATTATGAAGCTATATTAATATAATACATTAATAATATGAAGCTATATTAATATAATACATTAATATTATGAAGCTATATTAATATAATACATTAATATTATGAAGCTATATTAATATAATACATTAATATTATGAAGCTATATTAATATAATACATTAATAATATGAAGATATATTAATATAATACATTAATATTATGAAGCTATATTAATATAATACATTAATAATATGAAGCTATATTAATATAATACATTAATATTATGAAGCTATATTAATATAATACATTAATATTATGAAGCTATATTAATATAATACATTAATATTATGAAGCTATATTAATATAATACATTAATATTATGAAGCTATATTAATATAATACATTAATATATATGAAGCTATATTAATATAATACATTAATATTATGAAGCTATATTAATATAATACATTAATAATATGAAGATATATTAATATAATACATTAATATTATGAAGCTATATTAATATAATACATTAATATTATGAAGCTATATTAATATAATACATTAATATTATGAAGCTATATTAATATAATACATTAATAATATGAAGATATATTAATATAATACATGATACTGAGTCATGTCGTAACATACAGTACAGTAGGATATACATGCTGTAGGAGAGGGGTAGGTTGTAATAATAATAATAATTCTAATTTATTGAGCGCATTTCTAGAACCCAAAGCGCTGTACATAGGAGGATCAGTTAAAAACAAACAAACAAAAAAACTATAAAATGTTTAACACAGGTCCTTAAATGCCAGTCTAAACATACAGTACTCTAGCTGGAGGGGTAGGTTGTAACATACAGTACTCTAGCTGGAGGGGTAGGTTGTAACATACAGTACTCTAGCTGGAGGGGTAGGTTGTAACATACAGTGCTCTAGCTGGAGGGGTAGGTTGTAACATACAGTACTCTAGCTGGAGGGGTAGGTTGTAACATACAGTACTCTAGCTGGAGGGGTAGGTTGTAACATACAGTGCTCTAGCTGGAGGGGTAGGTTGTAACATACAGTAGCTCTAGCTGGAGGGGTAGGTTGTAACATAGAGTGCTCTAGCTGGAGGGGTAGGTTGTAACATACAGTGCTCTAGCTGGAGGGGTAGGTTGTAACATACAGTACTCTTGCTCTAGCTGGAGGGGTAGGTTGTAACATACAGTACTCTTGCTCTAGCTGGAGGGGTAGGTTGTAACATACAGTACTCTAGCTGGAGGGGTAGGTTGTAACATACAGTGCTCTAGCTGGAGGGGTAGGTTGTAACATACAGTACTCTTGCTCTAGCTGGAGGGGTAGGTTGTAACATACAGTACTCTTGCTCTAGCTGGAGGGGTAGGTTGTAACATACAGTACTCTTGCTCTAGCTGGAGGGGTAGGTTGTAACATACAGTACTCTAGCTGGAGGGGTAGGTTGTAACATACAGTGCTCTAGCTGGAGGGGTAGGTTGTAACATACAGTGCTCTAGCTGGAGGGGTAGGTTGTAACATACAGTGCTCTAGCTGGAGGGGTAGGTTGTAACATACAGTACTCTAGCTGGAGGGGTAGGTTGTAACATACAGTGCTCTAGCTGGAGGGGTAGGTTGTAACATACAGTGCTCTAGCTGGAGGGGTAGGTTGTAACATACAGTGCTCTAGCTGGAGGGGTAGGTTGTAACATACAGTGCTCTAGCTGGAGGGGTAGGTTGTAACATACAGTGCTCTAGCTGGAGGGGTAGGTTGTAACATACAGTGCTCTAGCTGGAGGGGTAGGTTGTAACATACAGTGCTCTAGCTGGAGGGGTAGGTTGTAACATACAGTGCTCTAGCTGGAGGGGTAGGTTGTAACATACAGTACTCTAGCTGGAGGGGTAGGTTGTAACATACAGTACTCTAGCTGGAGGGGTAGGTTTTAACATACAGTGCTCTAGCTGGAGGGGTAGGTTGTAACATACCTTGTTGTCATCCATCTTGGTCCCCAGCGTCAAAAAATAACTTAGCCCTTAGCCTCTAGCCTTAGCCCTTAGCTTAGCACTTAGCTTAGCTTAGCCTCTAGCCTTAGCTTAGCCTCTAGCCTCAGGTTAGCGCTTAGCCTCTAGCCTTAGCGCTTAGCCTCTAGCCTTAGCCCTTAACCCTTAGCTTAGCCTAGCCTAGCTTAGCTCCAGATGTGCCGTCCAGAGGTTCGCTGCTGGGCGCGTGAAGCTCTTGCCTTGTGTTTACATCAGTTCTCTCACTTCCTGTTGTTGTTGTTGTTGTTGTTCTGTTCCGGAAGTACGTCACGCGTCCCGCCTCCTCTGTGGCGGGACGCGCGGTCCTCCAGCGCCCGCCGCGGACAGCTCGGAACTGCAGGCCACTTGAAATAATACATATTCATATAGGAAATATATATAATATATATATATATATATATAATGTATATAGTATATAGATCATCAACAGATGTGTGTGTATATATATATAGATACATATATAATTACTCTTTAAGAGCGTCTGTTCTCTGTACTGTTTCTTTAAGAGTGTCTGTTGTGTGTACTGTTCCTTTAAGAGCGTCTGTTGTGTGTACTGTTCCTTTAAGAGCGTCTGTAGTGTGTACTGTTCCTTTAAGAGCGTCTGTTGTGTGTACTGTTCCTTTAAGAGCGTCTGTAGTGTGTACTGAGCGTCTGTAGTGTGTACTGTGTCTTTAAGAGCGTCTGTAGTGTGTGCTTTCTTTAAGAGCGTCTGTTCTCTGTACTGTTCCTTTAAGAGCGTCTGTTGTGTGTACTGTTCCTTTAAGAGCGTCTGTTGTGTGTACTGTTCCTTTAAGAGCGTCTGTTCTCTGTACTGTTCCTTTAAGAGCGTCTGTTGTGTGTACTGTTCCTTTAAGAGCGTCTGTTGTGTGTACTGTTCCTTTAAGAGCGTCTGTAGTGTGCACTGTTCCTTTAAGAGCGTCTGTTCTCTATACTGTTCCTTTAAGAGCGTCTGTTCTGTGCGGTGACGTCATGCTCTGGTTCTAACGATGACCTCATGTCTTATGGCTGAAGTCTAGCGACCAGAGACTTGACTTCTTCTCCTGCGAGGCTTAACTCTAGAAGGTGAGTTTAGTTTAAACCTCGAAACTAGTTTAAAACTACAGGTTTAAACTAGAGGTTTTAAACTAGAGGTTTAAAACCTCTAGTTTAAAACCTGTATTTAAAACCTTTAGTTTGAACCCTCTAGTTTAAAACCTCTAGTTTTAAACCTGTATTTTAAACATCTGGTTTAAACCTGTAGTTTAGACCTCTAGTTTAAAACCTGTAGTTTAAACCTCTAGTTTAAACCCTCTAGTTTAAAACCTCTAGTTTCAAACCTCTAGTTTTAAACCTGTAGTTCAAACCTCTAGTTTAAAACCTCTAGTTTAAAACCTCTAGTTTAAAACCTCTAGTTTAAAACGTGTAGTTTAAAACGTGTAGTTAAAACCTGTAGTTAAAACCTGTAGTTTAAAACCACTAGTTTTAAACCACTAGTTTTAAACCTCTAGTTTTAAACCACTAGTTTTAAACCACTAGTTTTAAACCTCTAGTTTTGAACCTCTAGTCTTAAACCTCTAGTCTTAAACCTCTAGTTTAAACCTCTAGTCTTAAACCTCTAGTTTAACCTCTGTGTGTGTGTGTGTGTGTGTGTGTGTGTGTGTGTGTCGGTGTGTGTGTGTGTGTGTGTGTGTGTGCGGGAGGGAGAGAGGGAGAGGGAGAGAGAGGGAGGGGAGAGGGGAGGGGGAGAGAGAGGAGGGAGGGGAGAGGGAGAGGGGTGAGAGAGAGGAGGAGAGGGGTGAGGGAGGGGGAGAGAGAGGAGGAGGGAGGGGAGGAGAAGGGGGTGAGGGAGAGGGAGAGGGGTGAGGGAGGGGAGGGGGTGAGGGAGAGGAGGGTGGGGAGAGGGGGAGAGGGGTGGGGAGGTGGCGTTACAATCATGACATAGATACTAGGAATCATAATTATATGTGTACTTTATACATCATAATATATAATCTGAGTATTATGGAGAGGGAGAGAGAGGAGAGTGAGAGAGAGGGAGAGAGAGAAGAGAGAGAGAGGTAGAGAGAGAGAGAGAAGAGAGAGAGAGAGAGAGAGAGACAGAGATGGAGAGAGAGAGAGAGAGAGAGAGAGAGAGAGAGAGAGAGAGAGAGAGAGAGAGAGAGAGAGAGAGAGAGAGAGAGAGAGAGAGAGAGAGAGAGAGAGAGAGAGAGAGAGAGAGAGAGAGAGAGAGAGAGAGAGAGAGAGAGGAGAAGGAGAGAGAGAGAGAAGAGAGAGAGAGAGAGAGAGGAGAGAGAATTAGATTCACCGAATTTGGCCCTTCTGAAACTTTAAGGTTTATTTTCTTCACGGCTGTTTTCCAGAATCTCTCAATTAAGGGGGAGAGGAGGGAGAGAGGAGGGGAGAGAGGAGGAGGGGGGAGGAATGAGAACAAGATATGGACATGGCAAAGATTGCATCATATCTTGTGACCTCGGAAATCCCCCCGGCGCCGTAAAACCACCGCTTACCGGATGAAGACGCAACAAAAGAAACTTCCCCACAACGTGTCGGTCCTTGAAACGGACCACCCACAGGTGTGGGGGGGGTGGGCGGGACCAGCCGTCACGACAGGTGGGGGGGGGGGGGGGTGGTGGGCGGGACCAGCCGTCACGACAGGTGAGGAGGGGGCGGGACACAGGTCCTCTGGGGACAGAAGTCTGGTTGCCCGTTCCAAGACTTTCAGTTGCATCCTTACTTGGAAGAACTACAGACTCAATCCATCCACTAACCTTTTGGTTCAATTTTGTCTGAAATACGAGTTCAATTTAGTTCCATGTGTTTTAAGGGTTTTATGACGCAAATTCCAAAGCTGTTAGTTTGGGTTCATTCCACTTCCACTCAGAAGAAACTCGCACACCGCAGAACATCGTGGAGGCGAAATTCACTGCAAAGAAAACATGTCAGAACCAACAAGGCCTTTCCACCCGTTCACCCCCCAAACGATATGTGACACGGGATATACATGTCAAAACTGTCATGGCGGAACATGAGTGGGGTTCACAGAAGACCCAGTGACACATTTAGACCAGAACACGTTGACTGATGTTTCCTGAGCCTTTAGTTACACGGTCCGAGCTCTGACTGCCAACCAGCTGGTCAACGCAAGTAAAGGTTGAACAAGACCTTTCTAAAGCCGTTCATTAAGCTTTTATAAACTGACTCAAAGTTGGACTCGTCGCAATGTTAAAACGGTTTCTTTCAAATGGTTTGAAAGTATGGTGGGCCTGTGAATGCCTGATGGCCGAAAATCTACGGAATGGCCGTTTTACCGCTGTCCACATCCAACAGGAATCAGTAGAACACCGTTGAAGATGTCGACCTCTGAACCCCATCGCTCCACGGGCCGCTGGAGTGTTTCTGCACACGACCGGTCGCTTTCCACACAGGA
Organism: Coryphaenoides rupestris; assembly: GCA_002895965.2. NCBI lineage: Eukaryota > Metazoa > Chordata > Actinopteri > Gadiformes > Macrouridae > Coryphaenoides > Coryphaenoides rupestris. The sequence goes on from PIJE02001831.1 coordinate 15,876, forward strand.
ATCGAGTTGCAAAAAGAATGATACCCTGGCTAAATATACCAGCGCACGTCCGGCTTCCCTCATCTCCAGCGGTGCTCCTTCACCTCGCATGGCAACAGGCGGCGCTGCCCAGGACACCAGAGCATGACTAAACTAACCCCCCCCCCCCCCCCCCAGGGCCTCATGGACCTTGAGTCGGCCGGAGGTCAGGTTTCACAGAGCTCAGTTCTGCTGCACTGTCAAGCCGTGGTGGTGCTGGTGGTGGTGTTGGTGTTGGTGGTGGTGGTGGTGGTAGTGGTGGTGTTGGTGTTGGTGTTGGTGTTGGTAGTGGTGGTGGTGGTGTTGGTAGTGGTGGTGTTGGTGTTGATAGTGGTGGTGTTGGTAGTGGTGGTGTTGGTGTTGGTAGTGGTGGTGGTAGTGGTGGTGTTGGTGTTGGTAGTGGTGGTGTTGGTAGTGGTGGTGTTGGTGGTGTTAGTGTTGGTAGTGGTGGTGGTGGTGGTGTTGGTGGTAGTGGTGGTGGTGGTAGTGGTGGTGTTGGTGTTGGTAGTGGTGGTGTTGGTCGTGGTGGTATTGGTAGTGGTGGTGGCCTTGGTAGTGGTGGTGGTAGTGGTTTGTGTTGGTAGTGGTCGGTGTTTGGTAGTGGTGGTGTTGGTAGTGGTTGTGGTAGTCTTGGTAGTGGTGGTGGTAGTGGTGTTGGTGGTAGTGGTGGTGGTGGTAGTGGTGGTGTTGGTAGTGGTGGTGTTGGTAGTGGTGGTATTGGTGTTGGTAGTGGTGGTAGTGGTGGTCGTGGTGGTGGTAGTGGTGGTGTTGGTAGTGGTGGTGTTGGGAGTGGTGGTGGTGGTCTTGGTAGTGGTGGTGTTGGTAGTGGTGGTGTTGGTAGTGGTGGTGGTGGTGTTGGTAGTGGTGGTGGTGGTGGTGTTGGTAGTGGTGGTGGTGGTAGTGGTGATCTTGGTAGTGGTGGTGTTGGTAGCGGTGGTGTTGGTAGCGGTGGTGTTGGTGTTGGTAGTGGTGGTGTTGGTAGTGGTGGTCTTGGTAGTGGTGGTCTTGGTAGTGGTGGTGGTAGTGGTGGTGGTTGGTAGTGGTGGTGTTGGTGTTGGTAGTGGTGGTGGTGGTGTTGGTAGTGGTGGTGTTGGTGTTGATAGTGGTGGTGGTGGTAGTGGTGGTGTTGGTGTTGGTAGTGGTGGTGTTGGTCGTGGTGGTATTGGTAGTGGTGGTCTTGGTAGTGGTGGTGGTAGTGGTTGTGTTGGTAGTGGTGGTGTTGGTAGTGGTGGTGGTGGTGTTGGTAGTGGTGGTGTTGGTGTTGATAGTGGTGGTGTTGGTAGTGGTGGTGTTGGTGTTGGTAGTGGTGGTGGTAGTGGTGGTGTTGGTAGTGGTGGTGTTGGTGTTGGTAGTGGTGGTGTTGGTAGTGGTGGTGTTGGTGGTGTTAGTGTTGGTAGTGGTGGTGGTGTTGGTGGTAGTGGTGGTGGTGGTAGTGGTGGTGTTGGTGTTGGTAGTGGTGGTGTTGGTCGTGGTGGTATTGGTAGTGGTGGTGGTAGTGGTTGTGTTGGTAGTGGTGGTGTTGGTAGTGGTGGTGTTGGTAGTGGTTGTGGTGGTCTTGGTAGTGGTGGTGGTAGTGGTGTTGGTGGTAGTGGTGGTGGTGGTAGTGGTGGTGTTGGTAGTGGTGGTGTTGGTAGTGGTGGTATTGGTGTTGGTAGTGGTGGTAGTGGTGGTCGTGGTGGTGGTAGTGGTGGTGTTGGTAAGTGGTGGTGTTGGGAGTGGTGGGTGGTGGGTCTTGGTAGTGGTGGTGTTGGTAGTGGTGGTGTTGGTAGTGGTGGTGGTGGTGTTGGTAGTGGTGATCTTGGTAGTGGTGGTGTTGGTAGCGGTGGTGTTGGTAGCGGTGGTGTTGGTGTTGGTAGTGGTGGTGTTGGTAGTGGTGGTCTTGGTAGTGGTAGTGGTGGTGTTGGTGGTGGTGGTGTTGGTAGTGGTGGTGTTGGTGGTGTTGGTGTTGGTGGTGTTGGTGTTGGTAGTGGTGGTGGTGTTGGTGGTAGTGGTAGTGGTGGTGGTGAGTAAAAAGTAAAAATAGGTAAAAATTAAGTGTCTATTAATAAGGGTTATGAGTGACATCAGATTTAGTTTTTTAATCTATTGTTTGTGCTTCTAAAAAGGACCATTCTGGTATCGCCCTTATTTCAGATTCACATATGAAGTAGGTATGATTTGGTTAAACTCATTACTTTATTTGTTGCAAAAGTGCAAAAGGGCAAAAAGTCCATCCAATATATGTTTCTGACTATCAATTCTCAGTAACTTTCAAATATTAAATATATTATTAAAATGTGTAATTTCACATTGCCTGTCATAACCAGTAAATAATAATGATGTTGGTGATATTTCAGCTGTTCTTGTGGGCTGTGGAAGTTTTTCTGATTAAATATAATGACATGTTGATATCAACAACATCTAAGATGTTCCTGAAACACACACCGTCTAATCTGATGGTCTCACGCTCCAAACATCAACCAGGTGAACGTCTGGTTAAAAACAGCAGGTACCATCAACCAGGTGAACGTCTGGTTAAAACACAGCAGGTACCATCAACCAGGTGAACGTCTGGTTAAAACACAGCAGGTACCATCAACCAGCGTGAACGTCTGGTTAAAACACAGCAGGTACCATCAACCAGGTGAACGTCTGGTTAAAACACAGCAGGTACCATCACCAGGTGAACGTCTGGTTAAAACACAGCAGGTACCATCAACCAGGTGAACGTCTGGTTAAAACACAGCAGGTACCATCAACCAGGTGAACGTCTGGTTAAAACACAGCAGGTACCATCAACCAGGTGAACGTCTGGTTAAAACACAGCAGGTACCATCAACCAGGTGAACGTCTGGTTAAAACACAGCAGGTACCATCAACCAGGTGAACGTCTGGTTAAAACACAGCAGGTACCATCAACCAGGTGAACGTCTGGTTAAAACACAGCAGGTATCATCAACCAGGTGAACGTCTGGTTAAAACACAGCAGGTATCATCAACCAGGTGAACGTCTGGTTAAAACACAGCAGGTATCATCAACCAGGTGAACGTCTGGTTATAACCTAACTAAGGAGCCTGGTAGACATACTGTACTAATCTCTCAGATATATTGACAGGCCATAACACCGATGTCATCATTAACAACATGATTTGAACTCTTATGGTTTTATTGTAGTCCCCTTTGATGAGGGAAGATAATTATGATCATATTATTATTCTGATCATATTATTATTATTCTGATCATATTATTATTCTGATCATATTATTATTATTATTATTCTGATCATATTATTATTATTCTGATCATATTATTATTATGATCATATTATTATTCTGATCATATTATTATTATTCTGATCATATTATTATTATTATGATCATATTATTATGATCATATTATTATTATCGTATTATTATTATTCTGATCATATTATTATTATTATTATTCTGATCATATTATTATTCTGATCATATTATTATTATTCTGATCATATTATTATTCTGATCATATTATTATTATTATTATCATATTATTATTATTATTCTGATCATATTATTATATATTATTATTGATCATATTATTATTATCTATATTATTATTCTGATCATATTATTATTATTATCATATTATTATTCTGATCATATTATTATTATTCTGATCATATTATTATTATGATCATATTATTATTATGATCATATTATTATTCTGATCATATTATTATTATTATTGTTCTGATCATATTATTATTCTGATCATATTATTATTCTGATCATATTATTATTATTCTGATCATATTATTATTATGATCATGTTATTATTATTATGATCATATTATTATTCTGATCATATTATTCTGATCATATTATTATTATTATTATTATTCAATATTATTATTCTGATCATATTATTATTCTGATCATATTATTATTATTCTGATCATATTATTATTCTGATCATATTATTCTGATCATATTCTTATTATTCTGATCATATTATTATTATTATCATATTATTATTATTATCATATTATTATTATTCTGATCATATTATATTATATTATTACTATATTATTATTATTATATTATTATTTATGATCATATTATTATTATTCTGATCATATTATTATTCTGATCATATATTATTATTCTGATCATATTATTATTATTATTATTATCATTATTATTATTCTGATCATATTATTATATTATCATATTATTACTATTATTATTATTATTATTATTATTATTATCATATTATGATCATATTATAGATATCAAAAGTACATACAAGTATGAATGTATAAAAATAAGTAGAGCTTTCTCCAGATATAGAAATAAACCTTCTGGATATCATCAAGTACACACAAGTATAAACATAAATACATGTACGAATATAAATACAAGTATGAATATAAATACAAGTATAAATATAAGTAGAGCTTTCTCCAGATACTGGAGCTATTTCTAGTTTCTGAGTCCACATGGATCTGAGGCTAGGTTTAAGACTAGAGGTTTAAGACTAGAGGTTTAAACTAGAGGTTTAAGACTAGAGGTTTAAGACTAGAGGTTTAAGACTAGAGGTTTAAGACTAGAGGTTTAAACTAGAGGTTTAAGACTAGAGGTTTAAGACTAGAGGTTTAAACTAGAGGTTTAAGACTAGAGGTTTAAGACAAGAGGTTAAACTAGAGGTTTATGACTAGAGGTTAAACTAGAGGTTTAAGACTAGAGGTTTAAACTAGAGGTTTAAGACTAGAGGTTTAAGACTAGAGGTTTAAACTAGAGGTTTAAACTAGAGGTTTAAGACTAGAGGTTTAAGACTAGAGGTTAAACTAGAGGTTTAAGACTAGAGGTTTAAACTAGAGGTTTAAGACTAGAGGTTTAAGACTAGAGGTTTAAGACTAGAGGTTTAAGACAAGAGGTAAAATTAAGTGTCTATTAATAAGGGTTATGAGTGACATCAGATTTAGTTTTTTAATCTATTGTTTGTGCTTCTAAAAAGGACCATTCTGGTATCGCCCTTATTTCAGATTCACATATGAAGTAGGTATGATTTGGTTAAACTCATTACTTTATTTGTTGCAAAAGTGCAAAAGGGCAAAAAGTCCATCCAATATATGTTTCTGACTATCAATTCTCAGTAACTTTCAAATATTAAATATATTATTAAAATGTGTAATTTCACATTGCCTGTCATAACCAGTAAATAATAATGATGTTGGTGATATTTCCAGCTGTTCTTGTGGGCTGTGGAAGTTTTTCTGATTAAATATAATGACATGTTATATCAGACAACATCTAAGATGTTTCCTGAAACACACACCGTCTAATCTGATGGTCTCACGCTCCAAACATCAACCAGGTGAACGTCTGGTTAAAACACAGCAGGTACCATCAACCAGGTGAACGTCTGGTTAAAACACAGCAGGTACCATCAACCAGGTGAACGTCTGGTTAAAACACAGCAGGTACCATCAACCAGGTGAACGTCTGGTTAAAACACAGCAGGTACCATCAACCAGGTGAACGTCTGGTTAAAACACAGCAGGTACCATCAACCAGGTGAACGTCTGGTTAAAACACAGCAGGTACCATCAACCAGGTGAACGTCTGGTTAAAACACAGCAGGTACCATCAACCAGGTGAACGTCTGGTTAAAACACAGCAGGTACCATCAACCAGGTGAACGTCTGGTTAAAACACAGCAGGTACCATCAACCAGGTGAACGTCTGGTTAAAACACAGCAGGTACCATCAACCAGGTGAACGTCTGGTTAAAACACAGCAGGTATCATCAACCAGGTGAACGTCTGGTTAAAACACAGCAGGTATCATCAACCAGGTGAACGTCTGGTTAAAACACAGCAGGTATCATCAACCAGGTGAACGTCTGGTTAAAACACAGCAGGTATCATCAACCAGGTGAACGTCTGGTTATAACCTAACTAAGGAGCCTGGTAGACATACTGTACTAATCTCTCAGATATATTGACAGGCCATAACACCGATGTCATCATTAACAACATGATTTGAACTCTTATGGTTTTATTGTAGTCCCCTTTGATGAGGGAAGATAATTATGATCATATTATTATTCTGATCATATTATTATTATTCTGATCATATTATTATTCTGATCATATTATTATTATTATTATTCTGATCATATTATTATTATTCTGATCATATTATTATTATCATATTATTATTATTCTGATCATATTATTATTATTCTGATCATATTATTATCATATTATTATGATCATATTATTATGATCATATTATTATTATCGTATTATTATTATTCTGATCATATTATTATTATCGTATTATTATTATTCTGATCATATTATTATTATTATGATCATATTATTATTATTATCATATATATTATTATTCTGATCATATTATTATTATTCTGATCATATTATTATTATTATTATGATCATATTATTATGATCATATTATTATGATCATATTATTATTATCATTATTATTATTCTGATCATATTATTATTATCTATTATTATTATTCTGATCATATTATTATTATTTGATCATATTATTGATCATATTATTATTCTGATCATATTATTCTGATCATATTATTATTATTATTATTATTATTCTGATCATATTATTATTATTATTGTATCTGATATTATTATCTATTATTATTATTCTGATCATATTATTATTATTATCTGTTATTATTATTATATTATTATTATTATTATTATCATATTATTATTCTGATCATATTATTATTATTATTATTATTATTATTATTATTATTCTGATCATATTATTATTCTGATCATATTATTATTCTGATATTATTATTATTGATCATTATTATTATTATTATTCTGATCATATTCTTATTATTCTGATCATATTATTATTATTATCATATTATTATTATTATCATATTATTATTATTCTGATCATATTATTATATTATCATATTATTACTATTATTATTATTATTATTATTATTATTCTGATCATATTATTATTATTCTGATCATATTATTATTCTGATCATATTATTATTCTGATCATATTATTATTCTGATCATATTATTATTATTATCATATTATTATTATTCTGATCATATTATTATATTATCATATTATTACTATTATTATTATTATTATTATTATTATCATATTATGATCATATTATAGATATCAAAAGTACATACAAGTATGAATGTATAAAAATAAGTAGAGCTTTCTCCAGATATAGAAATAAACCTTCTGGATATCATCAAGTACACACAAGTATAAACATAAATACATGTACGAATATAAATACAAGTATGAATATAAATACAAGTATAAATATAAGTAGAGCTTTCTCCAGATACTGGAGCTATTTCTAGTTTCTGAGTCCACATGGATCTGAGGCTAGGTTTAAGACTAGAGGTTTAAGACTAGAGGTTTAAGACTAGAGGTTTAAGACTAGAGGTTTAAGACTAGAGGTTTAAGACTAGAGGTTTAAGACTAGAGGTTTAAACTAGAGGTTTAAGACTAGAGGTTTAAGACTAGAGGTTAAACTAGAGGTTTAAACTAGAGGTTTAAGACTAGAGGTTTAACTAGAGGTTAACACACAACACAGACAGATAGTCACGGGAGGGTTATGTAAAATATTTTAGACCAATAGGAAGGCTTACTGTCTTTTTGCACCACTTTCCTTTGCTCTCTCTCACTCTCTCTCTCTCTCTCTCTCTCTCTCTCTCTGGCTCACACTCTCTTGTCACACACACACTCACTCACTTGCGCTCTCTCTCTCTCTCTCTCTCTCTCTGTGTCTCTCTCTCTTGGCCCTGGGTCTGTGCAGCCGAGCACCATCAGTATGACATCATCCCCGGCCGACACAATGGAGCTGTTCATCTACTGAGGGCCTCGCTAGGAGCTGCGTCACCACGCAGGGCCGACACCACCGCCGTTGGGGGATCTGGGTGGGGTTGGGGTCGGGGTTGGGGTGGGTGTGGGTGTAGGTGGGGGTGTGGGGTTGGGGTGGGTGTGGGTGTAGGTGGGGGTGTGGGGTGGGTGGGGGGCGATTAGTCTCTCTGGAGAGCAAGCGGGCGAGAGTGTAAAGGAGAGAGAGAGAGAGAGAGGGGGGCGAGCCGTCATGACGGACCGCCCCGTCGCCGGAGCGAGGGCCGCCAGCCGGTCGGTGGGTCACGGCTCCACCTGCTCCTCCGCCTCCTCCTCCGCCTCCTCCACCTCCTGCTCTCCCGGGGCTCGGGGCCTCCGCGGCGGCGGCGTGCGGCCCATCGCGGCGGAGGCGCTGGTGGCGCTGCTGGAGAGCGGGCTGGACGGCGTGCTGCTGATCGACAGCCGGCCCTTCGTGGACTACAACGCCTCGCACGTGCTGGAGGCCGTCAACGTCAACTGCTCCAAGCTGATGAAGAGGAGGCTGCAGCAGGACAAGGTGCAGATCGCCGAGCTGCTGCAGCACTCGGCCAAGAAGAAGGTGAGAGTCGTCCGCCCGCCTCCCTCCTCTCCGCTGGCTCTTGGTCTGCAGGAGAGAGGAGGTGCCGGCCGCCCGGCGCGGGGCTCTGCTCTCTGAATTGGGCTCCAGGCTCAGAGCCGTCACGCTCGTGTGATCTGAGACACACTTCTGTATATTTACCGGGGCCGGCGCTGTGAGCACCAGAACCAAAGGCCGGCCCTTTTGTGGTCTGGCGTTAAAAATTAGAATTGGGTTTGTCTGCGCCGAGGAACGTTTTCTAGCAGATTGAAGGCAACAGAAAGGACCACATGGCTCTCTCTCTGCCTCTCTCAGGAGCGTAGCCGGGCCGCCCTCACCGCGAGGGATTACTGCTGCCGCTGGCGAGGCAGCCACCTGCTTGTTTGTTGACGACCGCAGGGGAGCTCTGCTAAATTAGCGCTCCGGTCGACTGTAATCTCGACACTGCAGTTAATCCAGGACCCTCGTTCGAACCTTTTTCACCCGTCCGTCGGTGTGACGTTGCCCTAAAACGGTCACCCAGCCTCCTCATCCGCGTGTGGTGGAGGTGGAAAGTGGTTCGTAGTTTAAAAGTGCGCAGTTAATCCAGCTTCAGATGCTGCTGCAGGGAATGCGGAGGTCACTGAGCTCGTCGTATTAACACCGTTGTTTTATTAACAACTTTGTTCTAGTGCTTGTTGTTTTAATGTGCTGTCATCAAGCCCAGCTGGACCGCCAACAGTCATTGTAAATATCTTTAAAGAAACTCCTCCTCTCACTCGGTCTATAAACATGTTTTATGTGCAGAACATCACAGCCACACACGGTAAAAATAGAACGTCCACCAGCCCTGAGAACCTTAGCCCTTAGCTGGTTAGTTTAACCTGCTGCCTGCTCGGGCTTCCGGTTGGAGGGCCGTCTAGAATGGTTCTGTGCATTGAGGCTCTTGTCATGATGATAGCGTGCACCACCCTCCTCTAACCTCCTCCTCCACCCTGCAGCTGGAGCCCCGCGCGGACCAGGAGGTGGTGGTGTACGACCTGAGCTCCACCCACCCGGCCGCCCTCTCATCCGACGGCTTCCTCAGCGTCCTGCTGGGCAAGCTGGAGCAGAGCTTCCCCTCGGTACACCTGCTCGCAGGTAAGCCGCCCGCCCGCCCTGGCACTGGAGCTGTTGTTGTTGTTGTTGTTGTTGTTTGTTTGCTTGTTTGTTAAGGGTTTTGCATGTTGGCTATCGCGTTGTCCAACTTCTGGATCCAGGATTATACCGCCGCAGGTGCACAGGTTGAAATGCATCGGTTGATGACGATGCACGCAAATCACAAAGAGTACTTCAGTATCAAACAATTCAATAATGATAAACAACACAAACACAAAATCATGGTACTAATGGTTCACACACCCGCCAGCAAAACACACAAAGTTTGGTTAAGCTGCTGCTCTCGGGAAAACCCTTTGTTGATGAGAGGATAAAATGGTCAGATGGATCAAAATGATCTCGAGCCGTATCAGAAAGTATCAGTGTTTCTTTTTCGCATTGCCAGGCAATCTTTCACATCTGAGGAATTAGTCACAGTGTCTTATAATAATATACAAGAGAAGCAGGCTGATTGAGATATGTAAGATTGTGGTTATGTGATAAAGCTGCAGCAATGACGTTTTGTGCGCTGACAGGAAACCTGAACAATATATTCAGCATAAACCCTGTTTACCTTCCAGAGATCTGTGTTCCCCTAGAGGCCCGACGCACGCAGACGCTGTGGTAGTCAGCGCTGGACCGCACACACATTATCATCTCATTCATCAACACGCGTGATCGTGAGGGGATCGTACATTCAGCGTCATCCATGTTCCATGAAGGGGGAAATACGCGTGCTCTGTTTATAAAGTGGGAATCAATCATTAGAATCTCTTCTGGTGTAATATAATAATAATGTAGTTTAGTCTAGAATCGATATATTGCTGTCTCTCCTTCAACAAATGTACTCTTCGCTTTGGATAAAAGCGTCTGCCAAATGCCCTAAATGTAAATGTAAAAAATATAGCTAAACTATTATAAGATGCATGAAAAAAACATGCTTGACTTTCCATTCAGGGAATGAATAGAAAGTAAATAGTGGAGTCTATCAATTTAAAACTGTATAATTAACGTGATTTAATACGCTGGCTCCTGCGTAACCAGTGAGTCTTGGCCAGCCCGGCCCTTGAGTCATCGCGTCGTCATGGTGACGGTTCTCTGTAATCCGACCGCTTTCGTGCTCGAATTCCCCCACTTTCCTAAGCCGTGTGTGTGTGTGTGTGTGTGTGTGTGTGTGTGTGTGTGTGTGTGTGTGTGTGTGTGTGTGTGTGTGTGTGTGTGTGTGTGTGTGTGTGTGTGTGTGTGTGTGTGTGTGTGTGTGTGTGTGTGTGTGTGTGTGCGCGCAGTGACCCGTGTTGCGAGTGCTTTGTGTGAAGGATGGCTCCGGGGGGACGCGGAGAGGGTGGAGTCACCGTGCTGACATTACGTCATCGTTACATAAGAAGAAAAAAAATAATAAAGGAAACCCCGCCCCCCTCAGTGGAGCAGCCGGGGTCAGCCGGCGGCGGCCCTACATGTCAACGTTACAAACGGAACCGTCCGTCTGTCAGGGCTCCTGGCGGGCCCCCGGGGTCGGCTCCGGGGTTCAGACGGTAGACATGGGACACCCGGCCCCCCTGTACACCCGCCCCCTCCTGTCATGGCTAGTGGGCGGGGCCAGGTTTAGTGGGAGGGGGGGGAAGTTTCTCAGAAAACACACACATGTTGTTTAGAGGAGTTTGTGTGCAGCGAGATGTGAGCTCCTCTGGTTTACAAGGACTAAGTTGTCTGTACTGAACTCCACGACCACATACACATGAGATATACAGTATATCTATATCTCTAACTCTCTATCTATCTGTCTATCACTCTATCTCTCTATCTATCTATCTCTCTCTCTATCTATCTATCTGTCTATCACTCTATCTATCTCTCTATCTATCAGTCTATCTCTCTATCTATCTGTCTATCACTATCTATCTATCACTCTATCTATCACTCTATCTCTCTATCTATCTATCTCTATCTATCTATTTATCACTCTATCTATCTATCTGTCTCTCTGTCTATCTGTCTATCACTATATCTATCACTCTATCTATCTCTCATATCTATCATATATCTTTCATATATTCATATATCTATCATATATCTATCATATATCTTTCATATATCGTATCTATCATATATCTATATCATATATCTATCTATCTATCTATCATCATATATCTATCATATATCTATCTTTCTATCTATCTCTCATATATCTATCATATATCTTTCATATATCTATCATATATCTATCATATCTATCATATATCTTTCATATATCTATCTATCATATATCTATCTATCATATAATCTATCATATATCTATCATATCTATCATATATCTTTCATATATCTATATCATATCTGGTCATATATCTTTCATATATCTATCTATCTATCATATATCTATATATCATAGATATATGATAGATCAATCATATATCTATCATATATCTATCTTATATCTATCATATCTATCTATCTATCTATCATATATCTATCATATATCTATCTATCTATCATATATATAGCATATATCTATCTTATATCTATCTATCTATCATATATATAGCATATATCTATCTTATATCTATCTATCTATTATATCTATCTATCATATATCTATCATATATCTATCATATATCTATATATCATATATCTATCATATATCTGTCATATATCTATCATATCTATCATATCTATCATATATCTTTCATATATCTATCTATATATATCATATATCTTTCATATATCTATCATATATCTGTCATATATCTATCATATCTATCATATCTATCATATATCTTTCATATATCTATCTATCATATATCTTTCATATATCTATCTATCATATATATCATATATCTTTCATATATCTATCATATATCTATCATATATATATCATATATCTTTCATATATCTATAACATATATATATATATCATATCTATCATATATCTATCTATCTATCATATATATATCATATATCTTTCATATATCTATCATATATCTATCATATATATATCATATATCTTTCATATATCTATAACATATATATATATATCATATCTATCATATATCTATCTATCTATCATATATATATCATATATCTTTCATATATCTATAACATATATATATATATCATATCTATCATATATCACACATCTAATATATATCATATCTTATAGTATCTATAACAAATAATATATATCATATCTATCATATATCCTTTCATATTCTATCATATATCTTTCCTATCTATCCTAATCTATATCTTTATTATCAACCAAATCAATATATCCTATCTATCTATCTATTACATATTCTATCTATCTATCTATCATATATCTATCACTATCTATCATATATCTATATCTATTTATCTATCTATCTATCATATCTATCTATCTATCTATCTATCATATCTATCTATCTATCATATATCTCTATCTATCTATCTATCATATATCTATCATATCTATCATATATCTATCATATATGTCTATCTATCTATCATATATCTATCATATATCTATCTATCTATCTATCATATATCTATCACTATCATATATCTATATCTATCTATCTATCTATCTATCTATCTATCATATATCTCTATCTATCTATCTATCATATATCTATCATATCTATCATATATCTATCATATATCTCTATATCTATCTATCTATCATATATCTCTATCTATCATATATCTATCATATATATCTATCTATCTATCTATCTATCTATCATATATCTATCACTCTATCCCTGGGGGGGGGGGGGGGGTGAAGCCTCGTCAAGCTGCAGAGAGCGCTGCTCGTTGCCATGGAAACAACAGGAGAGCAGCTCGGTGATGAGCACTGCTGGGTAACCGAGAGTCCCTCGCCCTCTCTCTCTCTGTCTCCCTCTCTGTCTCCCTCTCTGTCTCTCTCTCTCTCTGTCTCCCTCTCTCTCTCTCTCTGTCTCTCTCTCTCTGTCTCTCTCTCTCTCTCTCTCTCTCTCTCTCTCTCTCTCTCTCTCTCTCTCTCTCTCTCTCTCTCTCTCTCTCTCTCTCTCTGTCTCTCTCTCTCTCTCTCTCTCTCTCTCTCTCTCTCTCTCTCTCTGTGTCTCTCTCTCTCTCTCTCTCTCTCTCTCTCTCTCTCTCTGTCTCTCTCTCTCTCTCTCTCTCTCTCTCTCTCTCTCTCTCTCTCTCTCTCTCTCTCTCTCTCTCTCTCTCTCTCTCTGTCTCTCTCTCTCTCTCTCTCTCTCTCTCTCTCTGTCTCTCTCTCTCTCTCTCTCTCTCTCTCTCCTCTCTCTCTCTCTCTCTCTCTCTCTCTCTCTCTCTCTCTCTGTCTCTCCCTCTCTCTGTCTCTCCCTCTCTCTCCAGGCTGCTGGTGTCTAGCAGTACATGTTGTTGTTGTTGTTCTCGTCCTCCAGGGGCGTCCAAGGCCGTCCCCGGAGTTCATTATTAAAACACTCCGAGGCCTGGGCTGCGTTTCCCACGTCGTTCTGTGAGAACCCAGCGGTCACGAACGATGACAACCAGACGAGTATTGATAAAGACACAGCGGTGCAGCTGACCAGGGCTTAGTGTTACTCGCTGTCGATGGTAGAAGTGTTTAGTGTTTAGAAGTGTGTTTAGTGATTAGAAGTGTGTTTAGTGATTAGAAGTGTGTTTCGTGTTTAGTGTTTAGAAGTGTGTTTGGTCTTTAGAAGTGTGTTTAGTGATTAGAAGTGTGTTTCGTGTTTAGTGTTTAGAAGTGTGTTTAGTGTTTAGAAGTGTGTTTGGTGTTTAGAAGTGTGTTTAGTGATTAGAAGTGTGTTTCGTGTTTGGTGTTTAGAAGTGTGTTTAGTGATTAGTGATTAGCGTAGTCTGCATGTGATGGAAGAATTACATTCAGCAGAACAGAGAAACTGCACTCAGAGTACAGAGAGAACCCTCCCCACCCCGGCCTATATCTATATATCATCTCTTCTATATATCTATCTATCATATATATCATATATCTTTCATATATCTATCATATATCTATCATATATATATCATATATCTTTCATATATCTATAACATATATATATATATATCATATCTATCATATATCTATCTATCTATCATATATATATCATATATCTTTCATATATCTATCATATATCTATCATATATATATCATATATCTTTCATATATCTATCAATATATATCATATATATCATATATCTATCATATATCTATCTATCTATCATATATATATCATATATCTTTCATATATCTATAACATATATATATATATCATATCTATCATATATCTATCTATCTATCATATATATATCATATATCTTTCATATATCTATAACATATATATATATATCATATCTATCATATATCTATCTATCTATCATATCTATCATATATCTTTCTATCTATCCTATATCATATATCTTTCTATCTATCATATATCTTTCATATATCTATCTATCATATATCTATATCTATCTATCTATCTATCTATCATATATCTATCTATCTATCTATCATATATCTATCACTATCTATCATATCTATATATCTATCTATACTATACTATCTATCTATCTATCATATCTATCTATCATATATCTATATCTATCTATATATCTATCTATCTATCATATCTATATCATCATATCTATATATATTATCATATCTATCTATCATATATCTATCATATCTATCATCTATCATATCTATCATATATCTATCATATCATATCTATCATATCTATCATATATCTATCATATATATCTATATCTATCTATCTATCTATCTATATCATATCTATCATATTCTATCTATCATATCTATCATATATCTATCATATCTATCATATAGTGTGAAGGATACGAATAAATAATCATACATTGAGAAAACTTTTTGTGTGAATACATTAAATTATCATAAGATCCTCTATTTGTAATGAGATAGTACTATCATAATATACTCATTATAGGTGACGTATCCTTAGTGCGTAGTAAATCTAATCTAAATCCACGTGTGACTCCTGAGGGGAGGGTGGTGAGAGGGTGATAGACGTCTCGAGAGTCACACTGCACTGAGACAACGAGAGAGCGAGCTGCACTCTCACACTTCGTTTGAGAGCACAACAACACTGTATATATCACTTTCAGACACACTACACACACACACACTGACTCCGGCTGCGTTTCCCACGTCGTTCTGTGAGAACCCAGCGGTCACGAACGATGACAACCAGACGAGTATTGATAAAGACACAGCGGTGCAGCTGACCAGGGCTTAGTGTTACTCGCTGTCGATGGTAGAAGTGTTTAGTCTTTAGAAGTGTGTTTGGTGTTTAGAAGTGTGTTTAGTGATTAGAAGTGTGTTTAGTGATTAGAAGTGTGTTTCGTGTTTAGTGTTTAGAAGTGTGTTTGGTCTTTAGAAGTGTGTTTAGTGATTAGAAGTGTGTTTCGTGTTTAGTGTTTAGAAGTGTGTTTAGTGTTTAGAAGTGTGTTTGGTGTTTAGAAGTGTGTTTAGTGATTAGAAGTGTGTTTCGTGTTTGGTGTTTAGAAGTGTGTTTAGTGATTAGTGATTAGCGTAGTCTGCATGTGATGGAAGAATTACATTCAGCAGAACAGAGAAACTGCACTCAGAGTACAGAGAGAACCCTCCCCACCCCGGCCTGAGTGCTCTGATATCACAGCTGCTGCTGCTGACAGTTTGCATTTTATTTTTTTTGGATCCTCTTGAATGGTTTGGAAAAGCTGCCAAACGTCACATAAGACGTTTTACTCCCGACGTTGTGTAACCTGCTAGACCAACGCTCTGCGATGTGCAGCTCTGCTTGGGAAGCAACATGATTGATTAGAGCCACAGCTGTGACACAACGGGGCTATCAACAATCACACATAACTCGACATCATCGTCATCGTCATCCCCCACCCCACAAACAAAACCTAGTTGACTAGACGCTCAGATAATATCGATGACTCACTAAACTGAAGGTATCCAAATAATTATTAGCTCATCCTTGACGACATTTGATTGTTGCGTCAGGATCGGTTCACCTGGCACCCGCCGCCTCCTCTTCATCACCGTCGATGATTCAGATCTTCCAGACGTCTCGTGTGATGAGGAAACGTCCGCGTGTGTTCGTCACTGTCGCCTTGTCTTACCTTAAGCCCCTCCCACAGGAGTCCCGAAGCACACGTCCACCGGAAGGTGTCGGTGGTAAACCTCTGCTGGTGTGCTGGCGTTCTTCCCCTCCCGCCAGGTGGATTCTCCCACTTCTCCCAGATGTTCCCCGGCCTGTGTGAGGGCAAGTCCACCCTGACGCCCTCCCCCTGCACGCCCTCCCAGACCTGCCTCCTGGTCGCCAGCCTCGGACCGACCCGCATCCTGCCTCACCTGTACCTGGGCTGCCAGCGCGACGTCCTCAACAAGGTGGGTGTGTTGAGAGGGGAGAGAAAGGAGAGAGAGAGAGAGAGAGAGAGAGAGAGAGAGAGAGAGAGAGATTTTTGCTAATTTGCTAAGAATTACCTTTGGGATGAATAAAGTTCTATCTTATAACTTATAACAACTATTTTCCCTCCGTAAAATGGTGTGTGTTGGGTAAAGGGGTTTGAGACCCACTGGGCTAGCTGATGCCTTGCTGATGGGTTCTTAACGAAGGCGATTGCGCTTCAGGACCTGATGCAGCAGAACGACATCGCCTTCGTCCTGAACGCCAGCAACACCTGCCCCAAGCCAGACTTCATCCCGGAGACACACTTCCTGCGCGTCCCCGTCAACGACAGCTTCTGTGAGAAGATCCTGCCCTGGCTGGACAAGTCCGTGGAGTTCATAGGTCAGTGGCTCACGGCTCGCAGGATGGCCCGGCGCTAAACTGCTAATCTGTTTCATGTTTGACAAATGGCTGATAGAAAGAACCTGCCCACAAGTCACCTGCTCGCTATACATACTGAATCAAGGCTGATCCACAGCCGCTCTAGTGGTGTGACGCTGGCCCATGACTCAACCACGCGTTGTTGTGTCCCCAGAGCGGGCCAAGGCCTCTGACGCCCGAGTCCTGGTGCACTGCCTCGCCGGCATCTCCCGTTCAGCCACCATCGCCATCGGCTACATCATGAAGCGCATGGACATGCCGCTGGACGAGGCGTACAGGTGAGGAAAACAGTTTGTCAAATCAAATTCATGTCTTGAATTCCCACTCATAAAGGTGATTGTACATCAGAAACCGGTCACAGGCCCTATTGTACACAACACCCTCATACAGACCTCCAATTACAGCGTCCCCGCGTGTCAACACCAATTAGGCAGGGCCTGGCGACCGCCACTAATGAAGTCAGATGAGCACAGACAATCATATTCTATAGCGACTGAGGGAGTCTGTAATAATCATATTCTCCCCCCTCCCCCCAAAGGTTCGTTAAGGAGAAGCGGCCGACCATCTCCCCAAACTTCAACTTCCTCGGGCAACTTTTAGACTTTGAGAAGAAGATCAAAAACCCCGGGAGTCCAGACGGCGAGCTGAGAGCCGTCCACTCCGAGGCCACCGTGGAGGCGGAGCACCCCGCCGGGCCCCGGGAGGCCCACGAGGCCGGGGCCCGTCCAGCCAGGGAGGCGGCGGCGGCCTGGCTGGAGCCCCTCACCCTACCCTGCGTGCTGGCGGCCGGCCCCGAGGACCGGCTCCTGGCCCGGGCCCTCAGCGGCCTGCAGCTGGCCGAGGGCCCGGAGGACAGCGCCAAGCTGAAGCGCTCCTTCTCCCTGGACATCAAGTCGTACGGCGAGCTTGGCGGGGGCTCGGATCGAGGCGCGGGTGGAGGCTCCGGTGCGGGTGTAGGCTTAGGTGCGGGTGGAGGCGGAGGTAGCGGCGCGCCTCACCGCGTATTTGCGCCGCAGGGAGACACGGCCGACTACTTCAAAACGTCGGCCTTCAAGGAGCCGGCCAGCAAGCCCTGCCAGTTCTCCCCGGTGGAGGAGGTGTCGGAGCAGTCCACCCCGGAGCAGAGCCCCGACAAGGAGCAGGCGGACGGGCCCAGCGCCCCGAGCTCCGCTGCGCCACTCCAGCACTCCACCACCAACACCACCTCCTCTACCAACGCCACCTCCTCCAGCTCCACCACCACCTCCTCCTCCACCTCCACCTCCAAGGAGCGCAGCGCCAAGCTGCAGCGCTCTAGCCGGGAGGAGAACGGCGCCGGGGCGGCCAGCTTCCTGCTGGGTCTCTCCCGCAGCCAGCAGCACCTGGCCCGGCCCGCCGGTTGCAACCTGAAGGGCTGGCACTCTGACATTCTGCTGGGGCCCGTCACCGTGTCCGCCTCCTCGCTGGCCGGCGGCTGGTACCTCTCCTCCGACTCTGCGCGCTTCTACTCCACCTCGGCCATCCTGGGCGGCAGCGGCGTGGGGGGCCGGGCCTTGGCGGCCTACGGCTGCTCTCAGGGCCCGGAGGCGGTGCGGCGGCGCGGGCGCCAGCGCAGCGGCGACCGGGGGGGCGACTCACGGCGCAGCTGGCACGAGGAGAGCAGCTTCGAGAAGCAGCTGAAACGCCGCAGCTGCCAGATGGAGTTTGGCGGAGGGATGCTGGAGAGCCGATCCCGCGAGGAGCTGGGGAAACTGGGGAAACTGGGCAGCCAGAACAGCTTCTCGGCCAGCATGGAGGTCATCGAGGTCTCCTGAAGTCATCGAGGTCTCCTGGGGTCTCCTGAGGTCTCCTGCGGTCTCCTGAGGCCATTGAGGTCTCTTGGGGTCTCCTGAGGCCATCGAGGTCTCCTGGGCTCTCCTGAGGTCTCCTGCGGTCTCCTGAGGCCATCGAGGCCTCCTGGGGTCTCCTGAGGCCATCGAGGTCTCCTGGGGTCTCCTTCTTCTGAACACTATTGGTTTGTAGAGACATGAATGGATTCTACATGGATTCTATATCTTTCTTTCTTTTGCACCCACCTAGATGGGATAACATTGAGGACACTTAACCCGTGTTAGACCTTGAACTTTAGCGGCACTTTAATAACAAAGTGCTCTTCTTCACTTGGCCTTAGATGTAGTTGAGCATAACTCTCGCCTTGGAAGAACCTCCGTGAGGACCTCCGAGAGGAATCGTAAAGTTATACAAACCGTTGTATTACTGAGGACTGAGCCGTTGAATGTTTTGTCTGCGTTCTCGAAGACCCTTTCTCATCTTTAAGTCTCAATCTCACATTACAATTGTCTGACGGGATATTCAATGATTTTTCTCAACTTAAAACTAAGTTTGGTGATGTTGAACTGGAAAAAAGGGGGTTTACCGAATGATTATCACTCTTTTGTTTCTCTGCCCTATCAAGATGTTGTCAAGGTGGCAACAATCCAGTACCTCACAAATCCAAAATCATTTTTGAATATTCTTTTTTTTCTCTGCTCAGTTTAAAAACTCAGGTCCTAATGTTGCAGGAGAGGACGTCTGAAGGCCTTTTACTCCTGCGCGCGACGAGGTGAAATCATGCAGATGCTTTTCTAATGAACTGGAAGGAAATGAACGTTCTGGGAAACCACAACGGGTGCTTGTTGCTTGGAAGATGTTTTAAAATACTTCATGACCACCAGTATGTATTTGACAAGTAAGCGTAACTCATAAGTTACTCGTAGGCCTTTGTCAGCTGTCTGCTAGAGAAGGCTGGACTTCAGTGATGCGTTCGAGTTCTGTGGGGAAAAGGCATTCGCTGAACACGGTTGCAGTTGGCAGTTAAGGGTTAAGAGTGTTGGAGGACTAGAGACTTCAGTTCTCTAAGTGGAGCAGAGGTTCAGGAAGTGCTTTTTCATATCAAAGAGGCTGGGACTCTTCAGCCGGTCGGAGACGATAGCGAGTGTTTCAAAAGTGCTTTTTAAAAGAAATGTCAAAATAACCCAGAGGTTGGGGGTGAGGGAGCTTTTACTGTTTTTTACTTATTGTTGCACTTTTGGCAGTTAAATTCAAGTCGAGCCAATCAGATTAATCAGAAGCATAACTGCTTGTGCAACGCATGCATGGGAAGGTTGGGTTCAAAACGTGGAGATTCTTGGACTGCATTTACATCTCAGTCAAGTGGGGGGGGGGGGGGGCTTGGTAGTAAATGAGCAGTCAGTTGTGTGTGTGGCGTCTGTGGACAGTTCATCAAACCTTAAGTAATTGTCGTCTTGATTGGCGCCTTGAGCCGGCGGCACTCTGTTTCCCGGAGGAGCGTCCGGTAGAAACCGACCCTCACGCGTTTGAAGCGATCGATGCTTCGTGTATGAACTTGGAACACCGATAGGGTCGGAAGAGACGTTGAGACCTCGGGATGCGCCGGACGTCTCGGCCGGTACGACGTGAACGACCTGTGGTAGTGAGTAGAGCCCTCCCCTTGAAACCAACCCACCCCAGCGGCTGGAGTCTCACCAGGGTTCTGGTTCTGGTGTTTCCATCACAACTTGAGAAGCCTCTCTTTGGGAAGTTGACCATGAACTTCTTTAAGCGCATTTGAAGGTGGCTCCAAAGCTGTGAATGTGTGTGAATGTGTGTGTGTGTGTGTGGTGGGGGGGGGGGGAGTTATGAAGCGCTGCCATAACGTTGATTACTCTGCAGCTTCCATTGGGTTGTTACCTAAAGCAATTATTCCAAACGCCACTATAATCCAATAGATTTAAACATGAAATGAAAATAATGCAAAGCCATTGATTAGTTGATCACTTTACTTGAGCGGTAGAGGGGGGTTTATGCGGAGGGTTACACACTTTAGATTAATGATGGTACCAGTATGAGTCTGTGTGGGCCTGTGTGTCTTGGTGTCAGATTATGTTTGTGTAACTTGTTTTTTTTGTAAATGTGCACAGTTTTATGAAGTTAAAAAAGCAGTAGATGTATGATTACTATTGAAATAAAATTTGAAATGCTACACTTGTTTTTCTATTTAATTTCGTAATGCCTTTTAAATATGTATTTAATAAGATAACAGATAAGATAAGATAGAACTTTATTAATCCTGAAGGAAATTCTTGTGCCAGGTTGCATAGCAACACAATAAAACAATAGAGAAATACACAGAATAATACAAATAAACTAACAGATTTACAAATGTACAGTCGGTCTAAGTCCTAGTAGAAGTATAAAAATATAGGTGAGGTGTACAAATATAGGCAAGATAAGATATTCAGTCCTCAAAAACAATTTGAATAATTTAAGTGTAATAAAAGGGACCAGGGGTGGCCAACCAGTCAGACGAAGACTGACTGGTTGGCCACCTTTGCAGTACTGTGTTACTGCAAAGAGCCACATCACACACACATGAACATCTCCCATCTCTTCCTCTCACACACACATGAACATCTCCCATCTCTTCCTCACACACACATGAACATCTCCCATCTCTTCCTCTCACACACACATGAACATCTCCCATCTCTTCCTCTCACACACATGAACATCTCCCATCTCTTCCTCTCACACACACATGAACATCTCCCATCTCTTCCTCTCACACACACATGAACATCTCCCATCTCTTCCTCTCACACACACATGAACATCTCCCATCTCTTCCTCTCACACACACATGAACATCTCCCCATCTCTTCCTCTCACACACACATGAACATCTCCCATCTCTTCCTCTCACACACATGAACATCTCCCATCTCTTCCTCTCACACACACATGAACATCTCCCATCTCTTCCTCACACACACATGAACATCTCCCATCTCTTCCTCTCACACACACATGAACATCTCCCATCTCTTCCTCTCACACACATGAACATCTCCCATCTCTTCCTCTCACACACACATGAACATCTCCCATCTCTTCCTCTCACACACACATGAACATCTCCCATCTCTTCCTCTCACACACACATGAACATCTCCCATCTCTTCCTCACACACACACATGAACATCTCCCATCTCTTCCTCTCACACACACCAACAATATGTATAGCCACTGCCAGGGCAATAACATTTTCATAGTCTTATCTAGCTAACCCTAACTATCTAGCTAACCCTATCGACCCCCCCCAGACGCTGACTCGGAGTCCGTCGCGCGCCTCACGGTTGCGTCATTGCGCATCTTTGGCGCAACATCTGTGATGTCCACCAACGTCCTAAACAACAACACGTCCTCTTGCTTCAAGTACTTCGGTGATAAACGAATCAAAAGGTCAAACTACGTAATTGCGTTAATGGCGTCCAAAAAATGAGTGGCGTTAACTTTGACAGCCCTAAAAAAACCACTAAATTCGATATGAACGTAAGAGCCATGAAACCAGGCAAAGAGCCGCGGGTTGGCCAGGCCTGGTTTAGAGGAAGTATTTATGTGATAAAAAGAATATTAAGAATATTGCACATAATGATGAAAGGTAATGTAGCATGGTCATATTGTGAGGATAATATTGAGAAGAAGTATTGAGAAGTATCACACATAATTACAGTTGTTTTAGAGGGGCTACAATAGCAGGCCAGATATACTGTATAGCTTCATATATATAGTTTAGTGTGTACAATCGTCTTTATTAATGTCAGTAGTAGAGGGAATGAGACTGGTGAGCATGGGGTCAGGGGTCAGGGCTGTGCTACCCGGAGCGGTCGCTGGGCGTCGCTGTTGCGCGGGACGCAGGCGGGT
Source organism: Coryphaenoides rupestris (assembly GCA_002895965.2). Classification (NCBI taxonomy): domain Eukaryota; kingdom Metazoa; phylum Chordata; class Actinopteri; order Gadiformes; family Macrouridae; genus Coryphaenoides; species Coryphaenoides rupestris. The sequence continues at coordinate 39,020 of PIJE02001831.1, forward strand.
GTGAACGCACCGCCGCGTCGTGTCCAGCAGGGGGCGCCGCGGTGTCGGCGGGCGGCCGGAGGAGCGCTGAGGACTGAGGACTGAGAGCTGAGGACTGAGAACTGAGGACTGAGAGCTGAAGACTGAGGACTGAGAGCTGAGGACGACCTGCAGACGCCGAGCCGCTCACGTCTTTTATTCAAGAGCGTTTACAACGTATAGTGGTTATAATATACAGTTATAACATCAGGGCTGCGAGGAGACAGGCGGGCTGGACGCGTTACTCTCATGACGTCACATTAACAGGACAGGTGAGTGAGCCGCACCTCCTCATGCACCTCCCGCACCTCCTTCACCTGCACCTCCTGCAACTCCTCCTCCTGCACCACCTGCACCTCCTTCACCTGCAACTCCTGCACCTCCTGCACCTGCACCACCTGCACCCCCCACACCTCCTTCACCTGCACCTCCTGCACCCCCCGCACTTCCTGCACCCGCACCTCCTTCACCTGCATTACTTTCTACCTCCTTCCTCCTCCTGTACAACACGTATTTATGCACTTAAAGGGTAAGATGATTCTGTCACCGAATGGTCAGGATTCACCTGCGTGTGTTGGATGGACTGGTCCGACTGGTTCTGTTGGACTGGTTCTGTTGGACTGGTTCATCATAGGGTTAGGGTCCATAGGGTTAGGGTCCATGAAGCCTCCAGAACCACATGGCGACACCACGGTCCACGCAGGTCCAATCCGGTCCAGTCCAGATGGATGGAGAAGCGGTGCCCTGATGCACAGACTTGGTGCTGATAGCTGGAAGTCCTGTTCTCTCTTGAACCCGGGACTGAATGCTGTGTTGTTCCGTTGTCTTCTACCACCCCACAGCTGCAGAACCTGCAGAACCCGCTGAACCTGCAGCACTCACATCACCTACAGCATTAACCCTAACATCCTAACCCTTCACATCACCTACAGCATTAACCCTAACATCCTAACCCTTCACATCACCTACAGCATTAACCCTAACATCCTAACCCTTCACATCACCTACAGCATTAACCCTAACATCCTAACCCTTCACATCACCTACAGCATTAACCCTAACATCCTAACCCTTCACATCACCTACAGCATTAACCCTAACATCCTAACCCTTCACATCACCTACAGCATTAACCCTAACATTCCTAACCCTTTCACATCACCTACAGCATTAACCCTAACATTCCTAACCTAACATCTAACGCCTAACCATCCTACCAATAACTCCTCACCCTTCACATCACCTGCAGCACTCACCTCCACCTGTCGCACACACACACACACACACACACACACACACACCAACACCTGAGCATAATAACTAAAGGGAAATAGTTAAAGGGGTTAAAGGTGTAAGAATAGACTACCGGCCGGCTCATTAGCGTTCAGCAGTCTTTATTCCCCCGTGTGGTCCCTGGTGGCTCATTCAGTTGTCACAGCAGTTCAGGTGCACCGCACGCAAGGACAGAGTTTCCAATTAGAAGTCTGGGTCTAGTGAAGCCAGCGCCTGGTACAGGCCCCTGGTGGGTCGCTCAGCACCCCCCAGACAAACCCACATGTCCTGGAGGACAAGCGCAGCGATTTTACTCAGTAATCCCCTCTGCTAATAGGATAGAGACCTCCAGACCGGCTGCTTATCGTAGCCTGCAGCAGCACCTGGAGTCTGCGTCGGTGATGCCAACAGGCCGACCTGCTCACATGTCTTCTCGCTTCTGTGTTATTGGTTGTACTTTGGAATGGTGTGTGTGTGTGTGTGTGTGTGTGTGTGTGTGTGTGCTTATGTCTTCCTATCGACACTATTAGTCAGTTCTGTAAGCTGTTTCAGAACCAGCCAGTTTAACGACTTGGTCTGGGTGTCTGGTATTACAGTACACACACACACACACACACCACACACACACCCCAGATGGTGGCAAGACGACGGGTTCTTCTGCACAGAGGACCTCGTGCCACCGGGCTGAGCAATAGAGAAGCTTCTGGAAGGGAGAACACAATATTCACACTCACCTGAAACACAGGATAATATTTATAGTGTATCTGTACATTCTAACCATCTACATGTATATGTTGATGACACCGTTGGCACAGAGCTGGAGAACAGCTGTGTGTATGCATGTGTGTGTGTGTGTGTGTGTGTGTGTGTGTGTGTGTGTGTGTGTGTGTGTGTGTGTGTGTGTGTGTGTGTGTGTGTGTGTGTGTGTGTGTGTGTGCGCCCCCCACCCCCTTAGAAGCATTCAGCCGACTCCTTGGTTACGTGCAGGAGTCAACAGTTAAGTAATACAGGGGTGATGTAATTGTAGCTGGCCGTGTGTGTGTGTGTGTGAGTGTGTGTGTGTGTGTGTGTGTGTGTGTGTGTGTGTGTGTGTGTGTGTGTGTGTGTGTGTGTGTGTGTGTGTGTGTGTGTGTGTGTGTTTTCCTGCATCATCCTCGTCATCATCACATGGTGCTCAGAGGTCGCTCTGGTTGAGTGTGGTTATAATAACGCTGACTTCTGGTCAAAAGATGGACCTTAGTCTCCCCGGCGATGCATGACGAGCTGCCGTGTGATTGGTCAGTTGCTCTGCGCTGCCGGGTTCTGGTGTCTGTTCCTGGTGGACGTCTCTGGGCGGTGTCGGATCCTGGATGTTCCCCGTGCTACGTCAGGTGGTTGGAGGTGTATTGTTCACGTGTGGTTGGATGTCTGCTCTTTGTCCAGCCTTTCATATCCAGTGTTTGTTGAAGGAGTTCAGTCTCGTTGGTGTTTCCACTGCAGCCCACACGACAGTTGAGTCAAGTGGTCATGCAGTCCAAGGTACTCGCAGTACAAGTGAAGTACTCTGAGTCCAAACCAGGAGGAAATACGAAGCCTCAAAACAAGTTAACATTCTGTCAACCGTGAAAACAGCCCTCTTCTGAGCTCCTGTGTATGTGTGTGTGATGTGGTGCGATGGTTGGCCCAGGAGGTACAATGTGTTCTTCATGGTTCACAAAGTTTGGTTCCTTGTTCCCTGAACGTGAGTCATCATCATTGTTCCTTTCCCTCCACCAGAACGACAATGGGTTCACTGTAGTGCTCGGCGTGCTAACACGCTAACCAGGTAGGCATTATCCCAACGCGGGTTCGATTCCCGCCCTGTCACGGGCTGTGTCGTTCCTCCTCTTCCCCGTGTCTCTCGTCACTTTCCTGTGCATAAAAAACGCAGAATAATGTTAATATTTTACCATCAAGTTGAGGTTTGAGGCCATGAGGCTTCTGGTCACATTTAAGGTGTTGCACATAAAACCTACGCTGGGCTTTTAGAAAACATAAGGCCTCATATGTATATTACCATATGATATGAGACCTGCAGCGTTAGTGAGGACTCTTCTACCATCACAGCAACAGACATGATGGTAGAACGTTGGCTCCATAACCTCTCGTCTCTGTCTGGCTTTATTTATTCATGGGGTCGCTGAGGGGTTAGAGGGAACCCTGCCTGCATGTTGCAGAACTCAATCGCTTCAATCTTTTTACCCCGAGGTCCTCTGCTCTTCAGCTGTCTGTTCGCTGCTAGGAGGGGGACACTGTGGAAAAAGGGAAGTGGTCTGGTTCTTGTGGGCGTCAGAGACCTGCGCTCGGGGTTCAAGATTAACACCCGCCACCAGCCAATGGCGGCCAAATTTGACCATTTGGCAGGTGGTACAATGTACGGTCACATATTAAAACAACTGCTTGGCGGGTCGGTCCACTCTGTCAGGTACATGTCTGTTCCCTCCACCAACATAAGAGTCACTTACGGGGCCGGGTGCAAAACCGCAGCTTCTTGGTACCGGTACCACGTCAGTGTCGGTGCCGTTCTACCGAGAGCCGGAAGTTGACCAAGAGTTTGGTTCCCATGCTCTGTTATTCAGAGTAACAGACCCACAGCCGTGAGGCCTAAAGCAGCCTTAATGCTCCAGTACCTGCAACAGTTGGCTGAACGCGTACCCCCCGCCCGATGGCCCATTAATTCCTTCTTAAGCTCGTCAGTCCTTGAGTCAGAGTCGTGTTGCCTCCTGTACGGCAGGCCCCGCCTCCTGATGATGATTACTGTGTGGGCGTGGCCACAGCTATCAATCACACACACGCGCTTGAGGCTCCTGGGCTCACAACATACGACTACGCCAGTCGGTTCAGAGGAATTACCCCAGAGGACAGCGTTCAGCTGAGTACAGCACCTTTTGTTGCTGTGTTTGCACCTTTATCTTCCTCTTTTGAGTGTGTTTCTTATCCTGTGGACCCTGCTGGGTCAAGGTAGGTGTCTTGTCTTGTTTTGCTCATTGATTGCCAGTGAGTCTTCAGAAGGGTGCGAGGGTCAGTGGGTGACTGTTTCTTCTCTTTGCTGATTACAACATAAAGGCAAAAAAAGAGGTCGATGAAATGTGGGGAAACTTATCAGGATAGCAAGTAGAATAGGCTTTAATTTGAGTTGGAAGGTCTCTCTAAAGTCTCAGCCCTCTGTAGGAAGAGCTTCTTTAACTCCTGTAGGAAGAGCTCCTCACTCCTAACAAAGGTCTGTAACTTGTGTACCAAGAGCTCTTCAACTTCTGCAGAGGAGGTCACGTCCAGCTCCTCTTCAGCCTCTCTGTTTTCATTCCGTGTTCAGAGTCTATTTTTACTTGTCAAGCCACAGCCCTCCACATGGTCTGTTGTTTACTTGGTTCCAAACAGGATATACAGTAGATGTGGTTTGTTTTGAGGCCGGGGAACACTGTGCTGTCCCAGGGGCCTCTCCACCCTGGAACCCCGGGGACCAGCGTGATGTTTCTGGGGCCTCTCCATGCTGGAACCCCGGGGACCAGCGTGATGTTTCTGGGGCCTCTCCACCCTGGAACCCCGGGGGTCCAGCGTGATGTTTCTGGGGCCTCTCCATCCTGGAACCCGGGGACCAGCGTGATGTTTCTGGGGCCTCTCCACCCTGGAACCCCGGGGACCAGCGTGATGTTTCTGGGGCCTCTCCACCCTGGAACCCCGGGGACCAGCGTGATGTTTCTGGGGCCTCTCCACCCTGGAACCCCGGGGGTCCAGCGTGATGTTTCTGGGGCCTCTCCACCCTGGAACCCCGGGGACCAGCGTGATGTTTCTGGGGCCTCTCCACCCTGGAACCCGGGGGTCCAGCGTGATGTTTCTGGGGCCTCTCCACCCTGGAACCCCGGGGGACCAGCGTGATGTTTCTGGGGCCTCTCCACCCTGGAACCTCGGGGACCAGCGGAGGAGGAGGAGTAGTTGTCGGGTGTAGAAGGAACATTTAAATAGTGGATCGTATATTGATGCACGTCGACTCGGCTTCATTACAATCTCAAGTCATAATAGTCTGGCCTGTAAAGCCCTGTGAGACTGTCTTGTGATTAAGGGCTATACAAATACAATTTTATTTAATTGTATTTAGTTGAAGGAGAACATTTTAAGATAAGCTAAACTTTATTAATCCCCTGGCAGTATTTACAACTAAATATTCCACTCAAGCTGCTGTTACCTGGCGTCATCTCCCTGCATAATGCAGCAAGATGTGGAGGGTTAGTATGCATGTGTGCCACAAGGTCAAATGTGTCAGCTGCTTTGTGTTACTACTGTGTCAGAGCCCAGTGTAGTTATGTATTACTGCCCCGTTCTGAGCTGACACAAGAGGAACATTTTAAGGACTCAGTCTAGCAGATCCTTGCATTTTAACCCTTTATCAGCGGTTAAAAACATTTATCTGAAGGCAAGCTTTTAATGTTAAGAAGTGCGACTGTGAAATTTGCCATTTAGTGCAATTATCTCCAAAATGCAGGATCTCGTGTTGCTGCAACAATGGAATATTTATACTTGAGACAAATCAAAGCTGCTTGCTTGTTGGCGGGGATCTAAAAAGCCGTACTTGGCAGCATCTTCGCATTTCTGCCCAAAATAATCCCATGTAATCACAGTGAGTGATAGTAATGCAGTGTGATGGATACAGAACATCACCTCGTTCTGAATTAAACCAGTGACCACGTGGACATCCCCAGAACACAACCTCGTTCTGAATTAAACCAGTGACCACGTGGACATCCCCAGAACACAACCGCTTAACTGAGGTTACGTACGTATGACAAGGGGACCTGTGATGTTGACCGGCGTTATCAGGACTGACTGATTCGGTTTATCAGTACTGACTGATTCGGTTTATCAGTACTGACTGTGATTCGGTTTATCAGTACTGACTGTGATTCGGTTTATCAGTACTGACTGTGATTCGGTTTATCAGTACTGACTGTGATTCGGTTTATCAGTACTGACTGTGATTCGGTTTATCAGTATAAGTTTTCTTCTTTGTTTTTTGGTGGCTCTTTCACTGAACAACGTGGCTTAATGGTACTTAATGCAGGGGATTCATCATGCTAAAGTATATTAGTTCCTGGTGATTGATGTGAGCTTATATTCTTAGTATGTAAGTTGTTGCTTTCCCCTTTTGTATGCGCGACTTTCAAAGTCACATTTCTGCAGAGATCAAATGCCTGCTGTGACATTAAGGTCCTTAATCAGATTAAGATTAATACAGACGAGGGGCCGTGAGGTGTTCTGTCCGCTCTAAAAGTTGTAATTCTTTTAAAATTAGGAAAATGTACTTTGCTGCTTTGCAACCATGCAGCTGTGCTAACCTCCATTGACTTGTCCCTTTCCATGGAGACACAAGTGCACTAACTATCATAGGCCAACGTGAATCAGCCAGAGGTTTCCAATCGGGCGCTTGGATTATTTAGTGGCCGCTGGTTTTAAACTAAGTAACGTTCACTACGGAGACCACGTGATGAGGGACACGATGCTGGCCTCCAGTACAGCCAGTGGCAGGTCCATATCGGCTGTGTGATTAAATCATATCTTAATGAGGCTGTAATGTGGCAGCGAGTTATAAAACCTGCAGTATTCTATCTTGTCGTTGGTGTGAATCAGGTCTCTTACGTCTATGTAGAACTAGATGAGTATCTAGATACTGTATATAGAGATAGATGGATTAGTGCATTGAAAAAGTGAAGCAAAGCTCTGCCTGTGTGGAGACACCTCCTGCTGAGCTGCTGTGTGGAGGAGATATGTGGGGATTAAGAGTGTGTGTGTGAGTGTGAGTGTGTGTGTGTGTGTGTGTGTGTGTGTGTGTGTGTGTGTGTGTGTGTGTGTGTGTGTGTGTGTGTGTGTGTGTGTGTGTGTGTGTCTCAGTGTAAATCTTCTTACCAAATCCTCTTTACTTTCCATTGTGGGACGGCGGCGTTGCAGCGAAGAGGGAAGGTTGTTGCTGTTATTTAAGAGGAATAAACAACAAGAGAAGAAACAAAAACTATAAAAAGATTTAGGACGGAGGCCTGGAGATGTGAGGCTGCAGACTGGACAGGTAGAGGACAGGTAGAGGACAGGTAAGGCTGGACTCAAACCCTGAGCAGACTAGCATTCTTAATGGTTGGTTCTGTGTTTTTTTTAAAAGGACAACGTTTCTCTAAATCTCGAGAGGTTTCTCTAGACCTTGAGAGGTTTCTGTAGACCTCGAGAGGTTTCTCTAGACCTCGAGAGGTTTCTGTAGACCTCAGGAGGATCGTTATGTGTTGGTATTAGTTGTGTTCAGGGAGGCAGATGGATGGGAATCTGCTGGTCACCGGTTCCCAGAGAGCTGCTCTTATACATTTTATAATAACCACATCCGTGCTGTTTATTTATAGCTCTGGTTTACACGATGAAATTCAGATTCCTTCAATGAAGTCATTGGCAGGTCTTTAAATATCTACGTGTGGAGTCTGTTGATGAATCAGTGTTACTTTACGTTTACCTTTAGGCCACAAACGGAAATGGTAAAAAAAATACAAATAAAGTGTAGTTGCAGTGGTTAGAGGGATTGTGTAGTGGCACGGGTTGCTACTCATCTGTAAATCAGTAACAACTTGTTGGATGAGTCATTGTTTTATTTATTTAGTTGGAACACTGCCGGTATGGCGGTGATGACAGTGAGCCGAGTGAAAAGCCAGGGTGCTTATTGGGCAGTGGGTTAGGGTTAGGGTCCCTCCCGGGTCCTGGACCCGGGTCCTGGACCCGGGAGGGACCCTAACCCAAGGTCCCGGACGAGGCGGTGGAGGGGGTCTGGGACACGTGGGTCAGAATGGACGACTTGCTCAGCACTTGAAAGGTAAAGTGAACGCGCCCGTGGTCCTCACGCTCTGCGGGCCGGGTCCTGTTTGCTTTGCACTCTCCGATGACCTCAGCAGCCGATCCCAGTGGTTCATCTCTCATCTACGTTATCGCTGGTGGCTGTTGACTCAGAGCTGTAATGTGACTTCAGAAGAGAAGGGAAGGTGGTGGGGGGGTGAATATACTAATTAGGGGGGCGGGGTTTGTTCCACGTCTCCCCAGCTAGTAGAAGCTGTGTCATAAATCAACCCTTCTGACATCTACAGGCCTATTAAACCCGCAGTGTTGCCAGCCCTCCCTGTGCTCGTATCCATGGTTGTGTGTCTGTGTATTTGAGAAGAAGAACCCTGGTAGTCTGGGCGTGGTGGACCGTGTCCGTTTCCCTGCCAGTAAAACAAGCTAAATAATTAATCATGTGCTCTAAGCATAAGCAACAGTTATACAAATGTTAGTTTACTGATGAATCGTGACAGGCCTTGGTACTGTATATACATCCTCGTTTTGTCTCGTCAGACGTCCTCGTATTCTGGAGGAAATAAACCAAACTCTTGACTGTTGGTCGTGGGCTGACAGCCGTGATGTGGGTCAGTCCAGGTCCTCGATGCTAATAACTCTGTTATTAGAGGGCAGGAATGCCTCCACCCATTGGTCGGTTGTTCAGTTGGCAGCGCCGCCATTGGTTGGCTCGGGTCTCTAAAAGGTGTCAGAAGAGGAGGGAAAGTGACAGACCGACAGCAGGAGATCCTGGGTGGCTTGGAGCAGGAGCTGAACAGTCCCGGCGGGTTGTGATGGAGAGAGGAGGAGGAGGAAGAGGAGGAGGAGGAGGTGGTGGAGGAGGTGGAGGAGGAGTAAGAGTAGGAGGAGGTGGAGGAGGAGGAGAGGAGGGAGGAGGAGGAGGTGGAGGAGGAGGAGAAGGTGGAGGAGGAGGAGGAGGAGGAGGAGGAGGATGAGGTGGAGTTGGCGCGCCACTATTGTGATGAGACAACAGTGGTTCATCCATCATTAATAGAGGGTGTCAGTCTACCACCTGGTGTGTGTGTGTGTGTGTGTGTGTGTGTGTGTGTGTGTGTGTGTGTGTGTGTGTGTGTGTGTGTGTGTGTGTGTGTGTGTGTGTGTAACTCTATTTGCGTCCACATGCAGCAGAATCCGCGCTCTATTTAAATCCGCACAAAATGGACCGTTTTAAATGAGGTGACGGAGACAAGGTGTGTCTGCACCACTGTAGAGTAGTGCTAACATAGAGCTAACATAGAGCTAACATAGTGCTAACATAGTGCTAACATAGTGCTAACATAGAGCTAACATAGTGCTAACACAGTGCTAACACAGTGCTAACATAGAGCTAACACAGTGCTAACACAGAGCTAACACAGAGCTAACACAGTGCTAACACAGTGCTAACATAGAGCTAACACAGAGCAGTGCTAACGGAGAGCTAACACAGAGCAGAGCTATGCGGGGGCCCTGCACCTGGGGAGCCTACTGCTCTTATATAGGCCACGGTGCTGCTGCTGCTGCTGCTGCTGCTGCTGCTTAAACTTAGCTCTGGCAGGATGGGTTCTCTGCTGGCTGATCTACAGTTGACCCTGCGAGGACACCGTAGCAACACGCCGCGACCCGGTGTCCCGGCGTTGCTCACCGTACCGTAGTCTGCGCCGCATTCAGTAACCACGGTGACAACAACCACGCCGTTGCCATGGCGCCGGTGTCATGAAGTTCAACGATCAAAACGTTCATGTCAATGTCTCCCAGAAGTAGGAAGTGTGATCTGAGTGGACGCGTGACGGAGCAGGGAAGGACTTAAGATAAGATAAGATAAGATAAGATAAGATAAGATAGGACTTGGTCATCTGTTAGTGACGTTTAGGACACAGCCATGTGCTACGTATCCTCTGAGTTGTTACGCTACGTGTAGCTGCTACGTGTCCTCCGGGGGCCGGGGGAGTAACGAACCTCTCAGGACCACGGAGCTCCCGTTAGTTTCCCCCCCGACTTACAATGGACCGGTCTGGCTGTAGTCATGGTTACGGTGAGGGAGACGGAGCAGTGGGGGGGAGAGGAGAGAGAGAGAGAGAGAGAGAGAGAGAGAGAGAGAGAGAGAGAGAGAGAGAGAGAGAGAGAGAGAGAGAGAGAGAGAGAGAGAGAGAGAGAGAGAGAGAGAGAGAGAGAGAGAGAGAGAGAGAGAGAGAGAGAGAGAGAGAGAGAGAGAGAGAGAGAGAGACCTTTGAATGTTCTTCAGTTAAATCAAACAACAGAAAGGAAAATTGGGGCCCTGGGAAAAGTCGTCTTGTTGCTACACACACTGTACACAGAACAGCGCTAGGCTAGCGTCGGCATGCACACACACACACACACACACACACACACACACACACAACACACACACACACACACACACACACACACACACACACACACACACACACACACACACACACACACACACCACTAACTACCAGTCCTTATCGTTTGAGTCTCCAAATCTCCAAATAGGTTGGACACACGATATAGTTTGACATTGGTTGTTCTTTCCTCCTTGGATGTATTATTTGAATGTATTATTTTAATGTATTATTTTAATGTATTATTTTAATGTATTATTTGAATGTATTATTTAATGTATTATTTGAATGTATTATTTTAATGTATTATTTAATGTATTATTTGAATGCTACTTTAATCACCTTCTCCCCGTCCGTGGATGACTTATCCCTTGGCTGTCTGGAAGGTCATTAGAGGTCTGTACTCAAATAATACACTTGAAATAAACATGATAAGAGTGTGTGAGCCGTGTGTGCCGGCGATGTCCTTCAGCAGACGTGTCCCTCAGCAACACACTGGAGGTCACGCTTCCACGGGACTCATGATAACACGCGTGATATGGGCTCTGATAAAGACACGTCTGTAACCATGGCGGCGGCTAAATACACCACAGCTGAGGTCGTGGGCTCTCGCGTTGGACTGTGTTGCATCTGTTTTTATGTTAGCGTTTATGTTAACATCTTTTTAATTGATAAAGTAATTAAAGAGTAGAACTCAACAACATATTTGCTAATGCTCTCTGATTGGCGTGTCTGTTCCTAGTAGAAGCTCTGTGGCTGGTGGACTGGCCGTCTGTGTCTAAAAGTCGATTCATATGACTGAGCTATAAAGCTTCTGTGTGAATCACTCTTCTTCCTCCCCACACCCGTTCGTACCGTCATCACCAATTTGCATTTTTCAAATCTGCGGCCGCCAGCTGAAGTGTTAAACACGCGATGTAGAATCCATCCGGACAAGCGGTGATATGGATGTCAGGCCGAATGCTCGGTCCAGTGTTCTCACACACGTCAGCACGGCCGCGCTCGCGCTCAGATACCAACAAGTACTCCCAGTATCCAAAACAAACACAAGCGCTGAAGAAAGTCTCTTATTTGACGTGTGTGCTCTGATCTAACAGCGGCAGGGCTTAATCATTGGTCACCAGGACACCACACAGTGATGGGCGTGTCTGTCGCGGTGTTAATGCCGCTCAGTTATTCAACTAAAGAGGTCACTTCACAGTCACTCTGTTTTACTGTCCTCACGTTGTATGTGGGTGCTAGGATTCGTGTCAAAGGTGAAATGGTTCTGTGTGTATTTGTGTAAAGGGGGGACAGGCGAGAGCACAACTTGTTTGGCAATACCTTTGTACATTTTTGTAGGCCTGCACCTTTATTGACATATTGTTTTTGCTTTTAAACTGAATATAAATCAAATAAAGGGTGTGTCTGCTTGAGGTGAATGGAAGTGCGTTGAGTGTAACGTGAGAACTCCTGTGGTACCATTGACTGCTTCAGTGTCGTCATGTTGGCTCCGTCTACAAAACTGAATGAAACATTTATTCAAGTAAAGACTTGAAAGGAAAGCTTTGATTTCTCCTCCCAGTCTGGACTCTATGGTGACTTCTGCCTGTTGTTGTTGTTGTTGTTGTTGTTGTCATAGTTACAGAGTTATCTCACACACACACACACACACACACACACTGCTCTAGTCAGGCCCATAACCAGCCAGTCAGCCAGGACAGAACCAGCCAGGACAGAACCAGCCAGTCAGCCCGGGGGCCGGGACAGAACTAGCCAATCAGTCCGGGGGCCGGGACAGAACCAGCCAGTCAGTCCGGGGGCCGGGACAGAACCAGCCAGTCAGTCCGGGGGCCGGGACAGAACCAGCCAGTCAGTCCGGGGGCCGAGACAGAACCAGTGGGTCGCGGCCGAGGGCCACTCGGCCGCGACCCACTGGTTCTGTCCCTTATCAGGCTGTAGCTGTCGGCCTGTGTCCACATGGTGAGACGCAGCACAATGGCTCTGCTGCTGAGTGATGTGTTGGAGCACAAAGGCCCCCCGGCCCCCCCGCTGGGCTCCTGAGGTTTCCGGATTACGACCGTCTAGTTTTATCTCGTCTTCTGTGATCTGCTCCGTTGTTCCCTGTGTCTGCATCCCAGATAATGTTCCCCCGGATCCGAGATAATGTAATCTCTGTGTTTTCACGTGTTAAGCAGTTTGGTAATTACTTTCTGACTGTTGGCTTCAGACGTCTCATCGAGCGTCACACAAGCAGACGTACATTCGGCTGTATGGCGACCGGTTCTGTTGAAAGGATGCGTTGATTCATCTGTTAGCCTCGTCTAAATCAAGGTCCAAATCATTTCACTATCGATGAAATCATTTCAGACATGTGATCGAGTAAAGAGACCATAACTTCAGTACAAAAATGACAATTTCAATGAATACTAAACTGAAGCATCCGCTGTCTTGTGTCCTGTTGTCCAGGTGTGTCCGGGTGTGAAGTCCACGATGAATGGCTACGACAACCCCGCCCCCTTCAGCTCATACTCCTCCCACCTCAAGTGAGTACCCCGGCCCCGCCCCCTTCAGCTATACTCCTCCCACCTAAGTGAGTACCCCCCCCCTCGGCCCCGCCCTTTCAGCTCATACTCCCCCACCTCAAGTGAGTACCCGGCCCCGCCCCCTCAGCTCCATACTCCTCCCACCTCAGTGAGTTTTATTTTTATGTTTAGATGGCAACAAACGAATGTGCCTTGTGAGTATTGACTTTCTCCTGTATTTATCAGTGACTTGACTGCTTCCTTCTCATGGTAAAACACATCTATCTATTTATTTATTACTTATTATTTATTATCTATCTATTTTATTAGACCGGCCAGCTCCCCAAAGGCCCAACACAGCTCACTTCTGGCCGGGGTCATAGAAACACGGTGACCTTTGCTGCTGTCGCTCCATAAATGAAGTTTAGTGGTCAGTTTTCATGTGGTTCCTCTTACACGAGCCCAGGACCGCCTGTCAGCTGTGTGGACAAACGCCTCCTCCTCCATTATTAATCGCTTTGGCACGGAGCAGAACTACCAGGGAAACATGGGAAGCGTCCGGCGTCCGCGTGTCTGTTCTGCGACCGTTGTGAACCACTGACCCTCCACCGTGTCCTCGCTCTGCTCTCTAGCAAGCGCTGAGGAAGGGGAAAGATCGGGAGGATTATTTCAGGTTTATTCTGAAATGAAGACTTCTATTTTTGTAAGCTAGTCATTGTTGAATTCATAGTCGCCGTTAACAGCCAACTAGAAGTCGACGCAGTAACGGAACAATGAGGACAGTATAGAATGCACACATTTGGGAAGGTGTGGCATATTAATCAGGTTTATTTATTTAGTTTGTATTTTGTTTTCTAGCGGCCATGGCTCCAGATCCCCGGAGCCTGCGGAGCGCAAAGCCAAAGTCAAGTCCAGTGCCAAAGCTCTGTACGGTGAGTCTGCCCAAACACCTCTGATTGGCTGAGACAAAACACCTCTGATTGGCTGAGACAAAACACCTTTGATTGGCTGAGACAAAACACCTCTGATTGGCTGAGACAAAACAGCTCTGATTGGCTGAGACAAAACACCTCTGATTGACTCAAACGCTCAGCAGCAGAAAGTATACAAACAAAACGGCCGGCTAATTGTATTATTTGTACACATTATTTTTTCCACATGAATATAGAGAAGGCTAAAGTTTACTAGAAGTTTCCACCGAGAGCTGAATACTGTGTAGTATTAATGAAGTATAAATTAACTTGTATATTTAGAGAGGGGGGGGGGTAGTCGGTGGACATGTTAACCCACATTTGTCCGTTTCTCAAGAGACGCCAGTCTAGTCCCTTGACCTTTGACCCCTGCTCACCTGCTTGACCGCTCGCAGGTGATGATGGACAGTACTTCCTGCGGTCGTCTAAGCATAAAAGTAAAGCCAGTAAGACGCGTGTGTTGGTTTGTTCTGCATGTGTGTGTGTGTGTGTGTGTGTGGGGGGGGGTTAACGGAACACATATTTTAATTGTACGTATTAATTCAGCGTTATATTGTACTGTGGGTCGTGTGGTTCTGCGGTACATTACGTACGTTACGTATCGACGAGCCGTCGTGTCTGACCATCAAGAGGAACCTGAAGGCCGTACAGAACAGCGCCCCCTCTGGTGGGCAGAGTCTGGTCTCCTTAACGTCCGGCACAACAATACGGTGTCATGGTGAAGCTGCGTGGACCAGGAGCCTCTAGGAGGCCGTACGCAGGGACAATCCACACACGGGTCGCCACAAAGCTACAACATACATGTAGCCGTTAATGCGGTCGCTCTGCGGTGTGTCGCGCAGGTTTACACGTCTCCACGGCCCACTGGCACCGCGGCTTCTTTCAGCAGATAGCCAGTAAGTTACCCTCCTATCCACCCGCTCCTACCCTGGTGTAGACGGCCTAGCTGCTGGACGTCAGCCCCCGCAACCCCACCTCCGCCTCCGCCTCCGCCACCACCACCACCCCTGAAGAACCCTCGTTAGCGTTAGCTGTCGGTAGAACGATGCCGTACCCCTCCGCTAGCGGCGTGAGTTTGTAGCATGTAGTCGATCGCAGCTTATGGAACCTCCCCTCGCCAATCATGGCGTGATCGGTGGCCCTGATCGTGTGGGAAACGCCAGCTAGTGTGTGTGTGTGTGTGTGTGTGTGTGTGTGGCGTTTCTCCAGGGTGCCCATTGGTGTGTGTGTGTGTGTGTGTGTCGTGATTCTAGAACCTCTCCAAAAGACAACCCTGAAGTTGAACTTTTGTATGTCAATGGAAATAACGGTTCTGATTCTCTCGTTGTCTTAAAGAGCAGAGGAAGAACTACACCAAAACCAGCATCAACAGCCTGACGGACACGTCCCAGTACCATGTGGAGGTAGGCGGGGCCACGGGATGGGAGAAGCCACACAACATAAATTTCGATGGATTATCTATCATCCTGTCTCCGCACGTATGCATGACCCTCCGTGTTCATCCGGCCGACTTCACCCTCGGCGGGTCGTCAGTCCTGGGGGTTGACGACCCCAGGAGGTGCAGGGTGCAGGATGGAGGGTGGAGGGTGCAGGGTGCAGGGTGAAGGGTGGAGAAGTTGTTCGGCCGAACGGTTCTCCAGAACACCGCGCGCCACGTGATCTGAAAGGGCACCCGCTTAGAACGTGGTTCTGCACCCGGACACGTGTCCCTGAATGCTTCCGTAACGTCCCCCGCGTCCCCCGTGTCCCCCAGCACCTGACCACCTTCCTGCTGGACCGCAAGGACGGCATGATCACGGTGGAGGACGGCGTGCGGAGGCTGCGGCTCCTGGAGGCCAAGGGCAAAGTGTGGACCCAGGAGATGCTGCTGCAGGTGGAGGAGAAGGCGGTCAGCCTCATCGACCAGGAGACCCAGGTGGGTGGTGGAGGAGGAGTGTTGCCGTGTTGTCTTGCCGTGTTGTCTTGACGTGTTGTCTTGACGTGTTGTCGTGTCTTGCCGTGTTGTCTTGACGTGTTGTCTTGACGTGTTGTCGTGTCTTGCCGTGTTGTCTTGCCGTGTTGTCTTGACGTGTTGTCTTGACGTGTTTCCTTGTTGTCGTGTCCCCACCAGAACGAGCTGGAGAACTTCCCCATGGTCAGCGTCCAGCACTGCCAGGCCGTCATCAACGCCTGCAGCTACGACTCCATCCTGGCACTGGTGTGCAGGGAGTCGGGTCAGGGCAAGCCAGACCTCCACCTCTTCCAGTGTGACCACATCAAGGTGGAGCTCGCTCTCCCTCTCTCTCTCTGTTACTCCTCTCTCTCTCTCTCTCTCTCTCTCTCTCTCTCTCTCTCTCTATCTCTCTCTCTATCTCGTTCCCTCTTTCTGTGCATTTTCTATATAATATATTGCTTGTATTTCTGTGCTCCAAGGCGAACTTGATCCAAGCTGATATAGAGAGTGCCATGATGGACGCCAAAGGATGCAAAGTAAAGAAGAGACCCGAGGCACTGAAGTAAGTCTCTCTCTCTCTCTCTCTCTCTCTCTCTCTCTCTCTCTCTCTCTCTCTCTCTCTCTCTCTCTCTCCTCTCTCTCTCTCTCTCTCTCTCTCTCTCTCTCTCTCTCTCAATTAACATTTACATTTTCAATGTAAAGAGCTTTATTGGCAGCGGGGGAAACTTACTTTGCCAAAGCGATAAAAAAATTGCAAATCTAATTTACAATTGTAGATATTCTAGAACAAAGAAATGTGTACACAAAGCTGCAATATTGCAATCAAATGTATAAATATGAGTTTCTCTCTCTGTCTCTCTTTGTCTCTCTCTCTCTATCTCTCTCTCTGCTCTGTCTCTCTCTCTGTCTCTCTCTGTCTCTCTCTCTCTGTCTCTCTCTGTCTGTCTCTGTCTCCCTGTCTCTGTCTCTGTGTCTCTCTGTCTGTCTCTGTCTCTCTGTCTCTCTCTCTCTGTCTGTCTGTCTCTGTCTCTGTCTCTCTCTCTCTCTCTCTCTCTCTCTCTCTCTCTCTCTCTCTGTCTCTCTCTGTGTCTCTCTGTCTGTCTGTCTCTCTCTCTCTGTCTGTCTCTGTGTCTCTCTGTCTCTGTCTCTGTCTCTGTGTCTCTCTGTCTCTGTCTCTGTCTCTCTGTCTCTCTGTCTCTGCAGGATGATTCTGAAGAGTGATGGGTTGATCCCTCCGCCGCCGGCCGCCCCGGCCCCCGGCCCCCCCGACTCTGTCACTCAACTGGACGTGAAGAGCAGAGTGGCTGCTTGGTCGGCCTGGACCAATGAGCAGCAAGAGAGTGAGTGACCTCATTAGGCCCCTCCCCTTATATGAACCGGGAAATCAAGTTGTATTTGGAGCTGCAGATAGCGAGCGAGATCTGGGGGGTCTGTGCCTAGAAGTGGCTGCTGGTGCAATATCATTACATCATTGTGACATAAATCTGACCAGCAGTTAGTGAATTGGTGTTGTTAGTATTTTAAAAGGATTTACTGCACATAAGTAAGACGAGACATGAGTGTAACACTGTGTCTGTGGGGTCAGTTGTAACGGTGAGTGTAACACTGTGTCTGTGGGGTCAGTTGTAACGGTGAGTGTAACACTGTGTCTGTGGGGTCAGTTGTAACGGTGAGTGTAACACTGTGTCTGTGGGGTCAGTTGTAACGTGAGTGTGACACTGTGTCTGTGGGGTCAGTTTTGTAACGGTGAGCTGTAACACTCGTGTCTGTAGGGCGTCACGTTTTGTAACGGTGAGTGTACACTGTGTCTGGGGTCAGTCTGTACGGGCGTGTAACACTGCTGTCTGTGGTGTCAGTTTGTACGGTGAGTGTAACCCTGTGTCATGTGGGCGTCAGTTTGTAACGTGACACTGTTCTGCTGGGGTCAGTGTAACTGTGAGTGTAACACTGTGTCTGTTGGGCGTCAGTGTAACGGTGAGTGAACACTTTCTGTGGGTCAGTTGTAACCGGTGACACTGTTCTTTGGGGTCAGTTGTAACGGTAGTTGTAACACAGTGTCTGTGGGGCGTCAGTTGTGAAAACGGTGAGTGTAACACTGTTGTCTGTGGGGTCAAGGTTGTAAACAAGAGGACAAGAGCCTGTGCCGCTAGAACCTCAGAGGGTGGGCGACGTACTCGCCACGACATGAAGACTCCGTCTACGTGGACGAGATGTGGTGAGTCCCTACACCTGAGACTAACCCTGACCCTAACCCTAACCCTGAGTCTAGCCCCTAACCACTACCCTAACCCTGAGACCCTAACCCTGAGTCCCTAACCCTGACCCTAACCCTAACCCTGAGTCTAACCCTGAGTCTAACCCTGACCCTAACCCTAACCCTAACCCTAGTCCCTTGTCTATTATTTTGTTTTTTTAATGTAAAACGTTGCTTTCTGTTGGACAGCAAATCCTGAACCACATCCTGGAACGAACGACATCGAGTTTTTCATCACCAAACTGCAGAAGGCTGCCGAGGCGTTCAACGAGCTCTCCAGGAGGAAGAAGTCCAAGAAGGGCAAGAGGAAAAGCCCAGGAGGTCAGTGGCCCAGGTCACCCTCGTCTTCCTCCGATAAGAACTCTTCAATATGAATATCAAACCTGACGATGCGATCGATCCGCTGTATAAACCTGTGATGTGGTTGTTGTTCCCGTGGCGTCCACCAGACGGCGTCCTAACGCTGCGCTCGAGGCCTCCGACAGAGGAGGAGTTTGTTGACTGTCTCCAGAAATTTAAACACGCATTCAATCTGCTGGTAAATATAATGTAGAATTAAATACAGCCTCGAGGTTTTCACAACATTTTATTCCTTTTTATTTTTTATTCACGGTTTACGTCCCGATCTCCAGGGGAAGCTACAAGCCCACATCCAGAGCCCAAGCGCTGCAGACCTGGTCCACTTCCTCTTTACCCCGCTCAGAATGGTACGGCCCGGTCACATGGTCCTTACCGGTGTATTGATTGATGCTAACACATTGATGAGCTCTTTGTCTCGCCGTGGGGAATGTTCCGTGGTCAGGAATGTTTGTTGGTGTGTGTTAAAGTTATTACATCATCTCATCCCGTTACGTTTCCTCATGCTAACGTTGTAGTCCATAACCCCCCCCCCAGGTGGTGCAGACCTCGGGTGGAGACCTGGCCCGCAGCGTCCTGGTGCCGCTGCTCAGCCGCGACACCATCGACTTCCTGCACGCCACCGGCACCGTGGATGAGAGGCACCTGTGGGTGTCGCTCGGAGACGGCTGGACCAAGTGCAGGTGAGATATGTAGCGGCCTTCTGCTCCTGGAACAACGGGGTCCCTGGGGGCCACATGTCCTGGGTTGGGTCCCCACAGGCAGGCAACCCAGGACCTCTGGCTCTCCGCGTCCTGGAGTACCTGAAGTCCTACCTCCGGGAAAGCTCTTCTGATGGAAGCTCTCGTGTGCGTCTGGACCCCCAGGCTGGAGTGGCCCAAGGAGCAGTACTTCCCCGCCTGCCCGCTGCGCTTCCGGGACGGCTGGGTGCCCCCCGCCCTGGCCCCCGCCACCCCGGGGCCCCCGGCGCGGGACCTGGCCCTGGGACCGCTGGGTGCGGCCCTGGCTAACGCAGAGGTCCACAGACCGGAGGAAGTCGCCCATCACCGGAAGCAGCTAGTGAGTGTCTGGAATCTATCGCCGTGGAGATGGGGACCGATGTTCCTGTCAATCAATATCACAACTTTGAATTGCTGTTCTTGTCATCTAAATGTCTGCTCTTTGATTTGTCTCACCCCCCAGCCGTCGATGACGCCAGGCACGCAGACAGACAGGCACAGTCTGGCCAGCGGCCCCCAGACAGACAGGCACAGTCTGGCCAGCGGCCCCCAGACAGACATGTACAGTCCGGCCAGCGGCCCCCAGACAGACAGGTACAGTCTGGCCAGCGGCCCCCAGACAGACAGGTACAGTCTGGCCAGTGGCCCCCAGACAGACAGGTACAGTCTGGCTAGCGGCCCCCAGACAGACAGACCCACGCCTGTACCTATTCCAGTCCAGGCTTTAGAGATATTATAGTATCGTAAGAACAATATTTTGGTGTATAGAATTATTAGAATAGGTTCATGATAAAACAATGACTTGTTTGTGTTACGTGTGTAGTTGTAGGATGAGCTTAGACTCGGTTTGTAATGTCGGAGATGTTCTGCTTCACCCCCACAGCATCGGTCAACCAAAAGTCTTTGCCAAATCTAAGTATGACTTTGTGGCGAGAAACAACACGGAGCTGTCTGTGCTGAAGGACGAGGTGGTCGAGGTACCCGTCCTTACGTTAGCTTAGCATCGTCCCAACAACACCACTCATAATGATACTCCCTGAAACAAAAGCACAAACATGAGCCGTGATGTCGCTGTCGTCCTGAGGTTCTGGACGACCAGAAGCAGTGGTGGAAGGTCTGCAACGGCTGTGGCGTGGCGGGCTACGTGCCAAACAACATCCTGGACAACACGAGGGCTGTGGACATCAACGGCAGAGGAGAACCCATCTATAGCCATACCATACAGGTAGCGTGAAGCCCCGCCCCCACACCGTACAGGTAGCGTGAAGCCCTGCCCCCATACCATACAGGTAGCGTGAAGCCCCGCCCCATACCATACAGGTAGCGTGAAGCCCCACCCCCACACCGTACAGGTAGCGTGAAGCCCTGCCCCCATACCATACAGGTAGCGTGAAGCCCCGCCCCATACCATACATGTAGCGTGAAGCCCCTCCCCCACACCATACAGGTAGAGTGAAGCCCCTCCCCCACACCATACAGGTAGCGTGAAGCCCCGCCCCATACCGTACAGGTAGCGTGAAGCCCCGCCCCCACACTGTACAGGTAGTGTGAAGCCCCGCCCCCATACAGGTAGAGTGAAGCCCCTCCCCCATACCGTACAGGTAGAGTGAAGCCCCTCCCCCACACCATACAGGTAGAGTGAAGCCCCGCCCCCACACCATACAGGTAGAGTGAAACCCCTCCCCCATACCGTACAGGTAGAGTGAAGCCCCTCCCCTCACTCATGCTAGTTTCATCGTCATCATGACCACCG
>PIJE02001831.1:65000-70000 GCA_002895965.2 Coryphaenoides rupestris
CAGAAAGTGTTTCATGTCAGAATGTTGCTGTGCCCATTATGTCCTCTCCTGTATAGTGATATACAGATATAGATATATATATATATATATATATATATATATATATATATATATATATATATATATAGAGAGATATAGTGATATATATATATATATAGAGAGAGATATAGTGATATATATATATATAGAGAGAGAGAGAGATATAGTGATATAGAGAGATATATAGATAGCACTTATCATTGTTGTTCGTTCTCAGATGTTGTATCATGCTTAGAATCACACGCCTGCCAGCTACTTATGCAGGCAACTTGGCAATTATGAAACTCGTTCTATTCTATTGCTGCCTCTCCTTCAACAAATGTACTCTTTGTAAGTCGCTTTGGATAAAAGCGTCTGATAAATGCCCTAAATGTAAATGTAAATATATATAGAGAGAGAGATAGAGACAGATAGAGAGAGATATAGTGATGTATAGAGATATATAGTGATATAGAGATAGTGATATACAGATAAGAGCTATAGTGATATAGGCATACTTATAATGCAGATGCCAATTAAGCTTAATTAGCAATTGAAGCACCTGTGACCTCCTGGTAAACTACATGTGGACGATAATGATCTCCTGCTTTTGATTCTCTTCATGTTGTGAAGGACATCATGTGACGACATGAGGTCAAGGGTCGAACCTTTAGTCTTCATTCTTATGTCCACCAGGTGGCGCACTTATCCTATTTAATCAGACCACAGGATGCTGGTCATGAAAGCAGCTGTGAACCAAGTTGACATTGAGATTACATGTTTAATTAACAGAGATTAATAAATGTACAATTAATAATAGAGATTAATACATTTAAAATTAAATTAATAATAAAAATTGAGGCTGTCCTCTACTGAGGCTGTCCTCTAGTGAGGCCGTCCTCTGTAGTGAGGCTGTCTTCTAGTGAGGTTGTCTTCTAGTGAGGTTGTCCTCTAGTGAGGCCGTCCTCTAGTGAGGCTGTCTTCTAGTGAGGCCGTCCTCTCTAGTGAGGCTGTCCTCTAGTGAGGCTGTCCTCTAGTGAGGCTGTCCTCTCTAGTGAGGCCGTCCTCTCTAGTGAGGCTGTCCTCTGTAGTGAGGCTGTCCTCTAGTGAGGTTGTCTTCTAGTGAGGTTGTCCTCTCTAGTGAGGTTGTCTTCTAGTGAGGCTGTCCTCTCTAGTTCCGTCCATACCATACAGGTAGCGTGAAGCCCCACCCCCACACCGTACAGGTAGCGTGAAGCCCTGCCCCCATACCAGTACAGGTAGAGTGAAGCCCCTCCCCCATACTCGTGCTAGTTTCAATTGATCATGACCACCGCCGTGTTTGTGTAATTGGTTGTATATGACCCATACCCCACTCATCGAGCATTAAGCAGGTAAGATGGCGCTTGTAGTCAACCACCCAACTAACAATATACAGGATAGAACGCAGCTGACAGAAGTCGCCGAATCCACCCTCTACACCTGATGTCCATACATTGAGTGACTATTCACGATGGTGTAGCTCCCTCGGCTTATACACCTAACAGCAGTTGGACATGGTACACGACCGCGATAAAAGCCAAGCCCGCCAGCTCACTACGGCTTTTGTCTCAAGTATTAGCGTGCTCGTCTCATTCAACTCTAACGAGGAAGTAGCCCATGTAAAGCTCACATGCATTGGTGTCAATAATGATCGAGATGTTATATGGTCTATTGGTATTTATCTCTTGCACACATCTATTTAGACTCAATTATGATAACACCCAGGTGATGTTGGAAAATCAGTTTAGTACATTAAATCACGACCTATTGCTCTGACAGTCATCTGCTGTGAGCTTTTCTTCATAATAGCTCATCATTGACGTGCTTGTTTGTATTGTTCGTCCCTCTCTCTATCACTTTCCAAACCAAACGTACTGGTCTACCTTGATTCCTAAGCTCCTTCAGCAGTCTGCACTTCGGGTTATCAAGGAGCGTGTTTGGCACCAGCGTGCTCCTGTGAACTGCATAGGGACAGAGGTTAGTGGAGAGCATTGAACTGAGTGTTAAGGGATAGGGCTGCTCTGTGGATGAAGAAGGACCTTCCAATGGTCGGTACAGTGAGTGCTGCGCTCCGGCGATGCAGTGGGCACACAACAGACACCTAATGGTACAGTTCCGCCAGCTGTATTCAGTTTCTTGAGATTGACGCGTCAGGGCGTAAGCACCAGGGTTAACGGCTCAAGTAAGATCACGGAGTGGTTGCTTTAAGGACACGTGCTACCCGTGATGATTACGCCTAGGCCCACACTTCCTCGTGTGGTGACGCGCGTGCGGAGACATAAACGTAGTAAACGAACACGCACAAATGTATTTTAGCGCACTTCTTATTTGGGGATATGCACTGTTTTGTAAAATTTTTGCCTTTTTGTTTCACCATCGGATATGCTCAAGCGTAATAATTCACATTATTGATCACGGCGCGACTCTAGAAGGTCAGTTTACTCTCTCTAGAAACTGAAAGAGTAAACACATCAAGACTCCCAACGACAGTATTCTCGCAATTGAGGCACGCTTCGCCGCATATTCTATACCAACGCGTTTTTAAGATGTATTTGTTCTTGAGATCTTGTATACTCCAATGAGATTGAGAATCTTGACTTAGTGACACTCTACACCAATATGCCCTGTATTCATACCAACTTTTTAAGATGTATTTGTTTGAGCTTTCATATGAAATATCGCCTTCAGTATGGCGTAACCATTTCATTCTTTGTTCTCATAGAAAACCAGGATCTTTAGCACCATCATATGGATGATAATCGTGAGAGAAGCAGTAGTGTCTGGTATGATGCACATGTTAATGTATGTCATTTTTGATGAACATATGAATCTATGACCTTTCCAGTCTCTCATTAAACCACTGTCATCACGTGCCTGCATCATCACCTGCCAAACCAAGTGCTGAGAGGCCTGAATGTGCGTTGACATCACAATACCCACACACACACACACATACGCACACTTGCAGCACACACGCACGCACACACAAGCACACGCACACACACACACACACACACACAACACACAGAACACACACACACACGCACCGCGCCCCAACACCTCCTGCTACCTGAATGTGCGTTGACATCACAATACCCACACACACACACACATACGCACACTTGCAGCACACACGCACGCACACACAAGCACACGCACAAATGAAAGAAAAAAAATCTGTATTGTAATTTAACAAGCTGCATGGAGGGAATACATGGTAGCCTCCTTCCTCTCCCAAGCTTTTAGCTTTGTGGAGCTATACATCTCCCAGAGCACTGGGCTTACTGGGGCCTCTCTGCTGCCATTTCTCCCAGCCTACTGTCCATTCCTCCCCTGAATCCATAATGAAATATCACGGAGGCCCTCAGAGAGACAGGTAATATAATTAGCTGGCCAGATCTGTCTGCGTGCCGTCACTCTGTTCAGTGGCCTGTTGGCTCTGCATAAGTGAACATACTCATCGGAGGGCAGTCGTTCAAGTCAGTTAAAGAAGAGAAGGATATCACTCCCCGAAAGGATAAGGTACGGCGTGGGCACAGTATCATGCACGTGTCCCTGTCACGTGGCAGTCGAATTGTGTTAACCGTCTCCTCTGTCACGCTGATATCTGGTCAGCCCTCGTTTGGCAAGGATGGGGGCTGTGTGCGCGTGGGCGCGCGGCCACTATATTCATTGTTTTGTGGCCTACGTGCGATAAAGTCCAACAAATGGAGGAGGGCCCTCAGAGAGACAGGTAATATAATTAGCTGGCCAGATCTGTCTGCGTGCCGTCACTCTGTTCAGTGGCCTGCATAAGCACGTTGATGCCCACTGTGGGAGCGACTGTGTGTTGGGACAGGGTTGGGATGCTTTAATGGCTTTAATATGTAAGAAATTGACTGTACTAAATCATAAAATGACCATTAGAGATTAAGGAAACATGCTACATCGACAACAACGCCACAGCCAGTATGTTGGAACATTTTGTTTTGGTCTGTATGTTTTTGTCCAATTTGATTCTACCCCTTGCACGGCCCCTTTCGACAGCCTGGGTTGCCTTATATGAAACAAATTGGCACACAAACACAGCGTGCTGCAGCCATGGAAACAAGCAAATGAACTGGATCAAATGAGATAGTACTAGATCTAAAAAGCCTTGCCACTTGCGAAACAGCCCCTCCATTATTCTGCTACCGCAGCTATTCTAAAACAGGTAAATATTGGATTTGAATTTGAAAGACGGAGATAGCTTAGAAAGCAGAATGGTTTCAGGACGGATGCCGAGTGGGCAAATTTTCTCCTGAACAGCTAAAATAGATTACTCCCAAATGAGGCATTGCTGCCTGTAGGCTATTACTGTGGCCAGTCAGCGATTGTTTTGTCATGAGCACTCGTAGAGGGACACTCATATGTAAATATACTATTTAGCCATGCATCTAGCTGACATTGACAGAGTCTTCGCTTGTCATTGTCTCAGCTCATCTTGCGCTCCTGTTCGTGTCCGCAACCTGGAGGGGGGGAGGGGGCGGTGGAGACAACTCTATAGCCTCAGTAATATATCAGCAATATACTGTATATATATATATATATTGTGGCAGCCGAGGGGGATGACCCAGAGGAGTGTTAATAGAAGCGCGATATCACCGGCTGCCCAGGCGTAAGGATCATCACGTACGACTCGCCGCCCGATCAGGTCCGGGCCTGGCTGGAGCTCAAGGGCTTCAACAGCGTGTAAGTGACTAGCCTACTGGCCTCTAGTCTTCATCAAAACTGAAAACCTAAACTTACTGAGTTGGTTTAAACGTACTTATTTAATCCCACGCTGGCGACCACACATCCAAACACAGAGGTCCTGCTCATCTCCAGCGCCGCGCGTGTTATTTTGACCCCGTGACCCCGTCTGCGTCCTAACGAGGCTCCTCCCCCTCCAGGACCATCAACAGCCTGGGGGTTCTGACGGGCGCTCAGCTCTTCTCCCTCAA
>PIJE02001831.1:72500-80000 GCA_002895965.2 Coryphaenoides rupestris
GGCTAACGCTGGGCCGCAGCGCCCAGAAGAGGCTCCCGGGAGGGGCGGCGCCCCGCGGAGCCAGCACGCCCCCCGCCGCCGCCGCCACCGCCGTCAGCATCACGTACGACTCGCCGCCCGATCAGGTCCGGGCCTGGCTGGAGCTCAAGGGCTTCAACAGCGTGTAAGTGACTAGCCTACTGGCCTCTAGTCTTCATCAAAACTGAAAACCTAAACTTACTGAGTTGGTTTAAACGTACTTATTTAATCCCACGCTGGCGACCACACATCCAAACACAGAGGTCCTGCTCATCTCCAGCGCCGCGCGTGTTATTTTGACCCCGTGACCCCGTCTGCGTCCTAACGAGGCTCCTCCCCCTCCAGGACCATCAACAGCCTGGGGGTTCTGACGGGCGCTCAGCTCTTCTCCCTCAACAAGGAGGAGCTTAAGACGGTGTGTCCGGACGACGGAGGCCGGGTCTTCAGCCAGCTGACCGTGCAGAAGGCTGCCCTCGAGGTGGGTCCCCCCTCCCCCTCCCCACACACACACGACCCCTGACGCCTGATGACGACCCAAGGAGGGTGCTTGGTGTGGTTCTCTGGACCGTAGCTCTTGCTCTCCTTGAGGTGTCGTTCTGTCGCTCTGTATTTGTTGTGATGTATGAACTTTTAACTTTAATTCACTCAGGTGTCTCTCATTTCGACCCTTTTTTTCTTCTGCTGTTTCACCGACTGCTACTCTGCCGGGTACTTTAAGGGTTCAGCGCTACTTCCCTGAGTGTTCTGTGGTTGCTCAGCCTAATGCGGTTACCTTCCATCCCCAATGCTGCAAGGGTTCTGGTGTGCCGTGTCCCTCTCCACCTGCCGGTTTTCTTCTGACCCCGCCCCCCCCCCCCCCCCCCAACCCACCCCCCTGAGCTTCAGACTCTCTAACCAGACGCTCATGAAAGGTATTCACCGTGTGGCTGCGATATAGTGGACGTCCTCGGCTCAAACCAGTTAGCCAGTTAGCTGAGGAACCTTTTAGAATCAAGACTTTTGTTCGCCGAGCCCTTTGTGGGCCAAATCTCATGATATAAAAGACTCTCTGAACGTCAAAGTATGTTTAGGAACAGGTTCCTCGTCTGGCTAACAGGGCGAGGCCACCCACCCGGACCCCATAGTGTGTATATTAGCTGCACATTAGCATTAGCATGTTCGTTAGCCTCTGTATACCCCCACCCCAACCCAACCAATACATGGCGTCCCTCACCTGTTCCCAGAATGCAAATGTTTGCCTCATAGCTTCACCCCCCCCCCCGCCCCCCGGTGCAGAACCCTCTAGATGTAGAGAACCCTCTAGTGTAGGAGAACCTCTAAGATGTAGAGGTTCTAGATGCTGTGCCTGCGTGGCTTCGCTCTGCCTGCCTGGCTGGCTGGCTGGCTGGCTGGCTGCTGCATGAGGGAGAGCAGAAGCTGCAACCTCAACGATGCCAACGACCGCTCAAACCTCACGTCATTAACGTCATTAACAGGCTCCAACTGTGCTGCCTGTCCGCAGATGGATCCGGTGTTTCTTCTGTACGTATACACAGCTTCCCAGCACATCTCATACGGATACTGGGGATATTGTATATATTGTATATATTGCGGATATGTTATAATATTGGGATATTGTATATATTGGGATATGTACTCCAAATATTGGAAAGAAACCCTCCAATCCCCCCGTGAAGCCAGACTGAGCAGACCGCTGTAGGCTGACGCTCTCTAGCATGTCGGCTTGTAGCCCTGAACCCACCTGCAGCTAACCCCCTTACCTTTACCCCTGCAGCCTCCTCCCGTCTCCGTCTCACTCTCTCCGTCTCCTGTCTCACTCTCTCCGTCTCCTGTCTCACTCTCTATCCGTCTCCTGTCTCACCCTCCCGTCTCCTGTCTCACTCTCTATCCGTCTCCTGTCTCACTCTCTCTCTCTCTGTGTTCTCTCTCTCTCTCTCTCTCTCTCTCTCTCTCTCTCTCTCTCTCTGTCTCTCTCTCTCTCTCTCTCTGTCTCTCTCTCTCTCTCTCTCTCTCTCTGTCTCTCCTGTCTCTCTGTCTGTCTCTCTCTCTCTCTCTCTCTCTCTCTCTCTCTCTCGGTCTCTCTCTGTCTCTCTGTCTCTCTCTCTCTGTCTCTCTGTCTCTCTCTCCCTGCAGAGGAGCTCAGGTTCAGAGCTCCAGAAGATCATGAGACGGCGGCAGGAGAAGCTAGCGGCCAACACCAGCGACTCGGGGGTGGAGTCATTTGACGAGGGCAATGCCCACTGAGAGACCACCTGGGGGAGGAGGGGGGCGGTCGGGGGGGTCGGGGGGGGGGCGGCGACCTGACGACCTGACGATACAGAATATTTATCTTTAAACCAAAGGGAAACGAATCCTGAAACAAAAATGGAGGAGGAGGGAGGGAGGGAGAGCAGAGGACGAGAGGGAGGAGGAGGGAGGGAAGGGGGCACCTTTGCCAATGCGCTTCTCTGAAGTGGCTTGTTCAGTGGTTCCAGGCGGCTGCCTGACGGGCGGGAGTTCCGTGGCGCATTAGCGATCGGACGCACGAACTCCTGGCTCCCCGCCGTGAGGCCGGCCGCCCCCGCAGGGAGAAGCACACGGAGAGGTAGAAGGACACACACGAGGCTCGGCCCGCCCACCGCCGCGCGGAAGGGCTCCGGCCACGCCCACCGCCGAGAGGCTCTGGCCCACGCCCACGCCACAGGAAATCCGCACTCAGAAACGTCACGCCTCACACTGACCCGCTAACTGTGGTTCCAGGTTGGTCTTTGTGGACTCTTGAACAACGACCTCCAACTTGGTCCCGCTGTGCCCGGACACGGTCGTTGGAGGAACCGACGGACGACGCCCCTCGGGACTGGGAGTTGGAACTACCTCGGGGTCGCAGAAGGGCCACCGTTGTCTGGAGAGAACTGAATGAAAACGTTAGCATCAAGACCACCGGAGCGGCGCCAACACACACATGCGTTTATAGTTTGATGTCTCTGATTGGCTCACATTGATGCTCGGCTGATGTCACTCAACACACCGGCGACCAGGAGTTGACAACTTACGGATGCTAATATTTTGTTTAGATTTTCAGATTTGATAATTTATATCTTCTCCATACATATTATGTCATGATAAGAATAAGTGAACTGAATATATGTGATGAAATGCTCAATAGGTAGTTTAATATGTTTGTTTCATTGAGGGTATTGTTGGCTACTTTACGTGTTATTTCTCTTACAGTAGGGGTCAGTTAGGATGTAATAACGACTCTTGTTGACCCCAGGATGCAATTATTAGATCTGCATTTTTGCACGGAGACGATTGTTGAACAAATGATGATTGTATGTTTTGAATATGCTGCTGCCTGCATTTAGGGAAGATGATATGAGTGGACACACACACACACACACACGCTCAAAATGTAACACACAAATAATTTGCAACAGAAAAATACAAACTATGATATCATGACGACGTGGCTGATGTAACATTTCAAGTGCATATGATCTTCAGGTAAAAGTATGAATGCTGAACATGTTTGAGTGTTGTATTGGGTCACTTCTCTAAACTCTTATGTCTTCATGTGATTGAGAGCCCAGGATGTGGGCGGGGCTCACCTGGTGGGCTGGCTCACAAGGGGGTCGACAAAAAAGCTCACATTAATTAATTTTGGTTTAAACTAATGAATGAATTGGGTTCCCTATTGGTTAACTCGTTAGTTATTCAACCGCCGAAGTCACAGCACCAGGAGAAAGATGTTGGGCCCCTGAAGAAGGTAGGAGGTCAACTTTCTACGGTTTTAACCTCAGAAAGTGTTTCATGTCAGAATGTTGCGTGCCCATTATGTCCTCTCCTGTATAGTGATATAATAATATATATATATATATATATATATATATATAGAGAGAGATATAGTGATATATATATATATATAGAGAGAGATAGTGATATATATATATATAGAGAGAGAGAGAGATATAGTGATATAGAGAGATATATAGATAGCACTTATCATTGTTGTTCGTTCTCAGATGTTGTATCATGCTATAGAATCACACACCTGCAGCTTACTGCAGGCACAACTTGGCAATTATGAACTCGTTTCTATTCTATTGCTGCCTCTCTTCAACAATGTATCTCTTGTAAGTCCGCTTGGATAAAAGCGTCTGATAATGCCCTAAATGTAAATGTAAATATATATAGAGAGGATAGAGACAGATAGAGAGAGATATAGTGATGTATAGAGATATATAGTGATATAGAGATAGTGATATTACAGATAAGAGCTATAGTGATATAGGCATACTTATTAATGCAGATGCAATTAAGCTTATTAGCAATTGAAGCACCTGTGACCTCCTGGTAAACTACATGTGGACGATAATGATCTCCTGCTTTTGATTCTTCATGTTGTGAAGGACATCATGTGACGACATGAGGTCAAGGGTCGAACCTTTAGTCTTCATTCTTATGTCCACCAGGTGGCGCACTTATCCTATTTAATCAGACCACAGGATGCTGGTCATGAAAGCAGCTGTGAACCAAGTTGACATTGAGATTAACATGTTTAATTAACAGAGATTAATAAATGTTACAATTAATAATAGAGATTAATACATTTAAAATTAAAACTAATAATAAAGATTGAGGCTGTCCTCTACTGAGGCTGTCCTCTAGTGAGGCCGTCCTCTGTAGTGAGGCTGTCTTCTAGTGAGGTTGTCTTCTAGTGAGGTTGTCCTCTCTAGTGAGGCCGTCCTCTAGTGAGGCTGTCTTCTAGTGAGGCCGTCCTCTCTAGTGAGGCTGTCCTCTGTAGTGAGGCTGTCCTCTAGTGAGGCCGTCCTCTCTAGTGAGGCCGTCCTCTCTAGTGAGGCTGTCCTCTGTAGTGAGGCTGTCTTCTAGTGAGGTTGTCTTCTAGTGAGGCTGTCTTCTAGTGAGGTTGTCTTCTAGTGAGGCTGTCCTCTCTAGTGAGGCTGTCTTCTAGTGAGGCCGTCCTCTCTAGTGAGGTTGTCTTCTTAGTGAGGTTGTCCTCTAGTGAGGTTGTCTTCTAGTGAGGTTGTCTTCTCTAGTGAGGCCGTCCTCTCTAGTGAGGCCGTCCTCTCTAATGAGGCTGTCCTCTAGTGAGGTTGTCCTCTAGTGAGGTTGTCTTCTAGTGAGGTTGTCCTCTCTAGTGAGGTTGTCTTCTAGTGAGGTTGTCTTCTAGTGAGGTTGCCTCTCTAGTGAGGCTGTCCTCTAGTGAGGCTGTCCTCTAGTGAGGTTGTCTTCTAGTGAGGTTGTCCTCTCTAGTGAGGCCATCCTCTCTAGTGAGGCTGTCCTCTCTAATGAGGTTGTCCTCTAGTGAGGTTGTCCTCTAGTGAGGCCGTCCTCTCTAGTGAGGCTGTCCTCTGTAGTGAGGCTGTCTTCTAGTGAGGCTGTCTTCTAGTGAGGTTGTCTTCTAGTGAGGTTGTCCTCTCTAGTGAGGTTGTCTTCTAGTGAGGTTGTCCTCTCTAGTGAGGCCGTCCTCTCTAGTGAGGCTGTCCTCTAGTGAGGTTGTCTTCTAGTGAGGTTGTCCTCTCTAGTGAGGCTGTCCTCTAGTGAGGCTGTCCTCTAGTGAGGCTGTCCTCTCTGGTGAGGCTGTCTTCTAGTGAGGCTGTCCTCTCTAGTGAGGCCGTCCTCTCTAGTGAGGCTGTCCTCTAGTGAGGCTGTCTCTCTAGTGAGGTTGTCTTCTAGTGAGGTTGTCCTCTCTAGTGAGGCCGTCCTCTAGTGAGGCTGTCCTCTAGTGAGGCTGTCCTCTAGTGAGGCCGTCCTCTCTAGTGTGTTTTCTACCTTCAGAACACACACACACACACACGTGTTGTGCAACATGTTCTAATGGCTCCTGTGTTGCGCAACATCATCAGTTGTGTGTTCACTGTACAGAGTGATGGTTGCCATGGTGACGTCCTGTATATACAGAGAGGAGCTGAGCTCAGTGGGGGGCGGGGCCGCTGGTGTTCTGAAGGGTGTGGTCTGTGAGGGGCGGGGCCTCTGGTGCTCTGAAGGGTGTGGTCTGTCTGAGGGGCAGGGCCTCTGTTGCTCTGAAGGGTGTGGTCTGTCTGAGGGGCGGGGCCTCTGGTACTCTGAAGGGTGTGGTCTGTCTGAGGGGCGGGGCCTCTGTTGGGCTGAGGGGTGTGGTCTGAGGGGCGGGGCCTGATGGGCGTTGTCTGAGGGGCGGGGCCTCTGTGCTCTGAGGGGCGTGGTCTGAGGGGCAGGGCCTCTGGTGCTCTGAGGGGTGTGGTCTGAGGGGCGGGGCTATGATATAACAGACAACGGCTTCTGTCTTCATTTGTGCACAAAAAGAAAGTCACTGAACAAAAGGTACTGGTTTATATTTTTTATATTTATATATCTAAAGTGCATTATGGTACAAAAAATAGAAGGTCAGCAGCACCTTGATACAATTTACAAAATAAATACACAATTCAGACACAAATAAATACCGCCAATCATTTAAAACTGGATAGTTGAAAACAAAAAGAAAAAAATGCAAGGATTCACAAAGATTTCAAATCTGTTGTCTCACAGATCATCAAATAATGTTTAATCATATTTTTTTTAAGTATATTGTCGTCATCGTCACTATCCGGCTGTATTTAGAATATTTACAGACAATAAATATGTTCCTATTACTCTCCTAAACAATCACAAGTACAGAAGCCTGTAGCATGAGCTTGTAGGTGTCCACGTTTCTGCAGGATTCTGGAGGGAAACGAGAAGACAGAACAACACACTTCAGTTAGTTTAGAATTGACATCAGTTTCAAAATATACTTCAAAATAAATAAATACTCAATCCATTCAGGACTGAGAATCCATTGCAGGTGGAACTAATGAATCAGTGAATCAGTTCCTGTGCTCTACGAGGCGTCTTTTGTTGTTACTCTCCCCCATGTTTGGCGCACCACCGTATTTTCACACTCGATGAGAGAGTGTGTGTGTGTGTGTGAATGTGTGTGTGTGTGGTGTGTGTGTGTGTGTGTGTGTGTGTGTGTGTGTGTGTGTGTGTGTGTGTGTGTGTGTGTGTGTGTTCTGAGGCGGCCATTTGCACAGGTGTTGGTCATGTGGTGAACGCGACGCTAAACTAGCAGCCTGCAGCTCCTCATCAAACCACCTGAACTGATGGGAGTCTGTAGGCAGTCTGTAGCTCGTTGTGTCACATGAGGACGCTCACCTTTGTCAGAAGCTGACAGTGTTGTCTCTGGGGCGCGGAGGGGGGCGGTGCTAGTGGAGGGCCCGTCGCCGCAGGGCCCAGAGGGGCCTCCGGGCCGGCCGGGCTCCGCTGCCCGCCTCGTCCGGCCACCCCAGCGCGCGGGCTCGCCGCCTCCGCTTCTCGCCCTCGCGCCGCTTGCCCGAGCGGCCCTTCTTCTTCCTCTTGCCCGACGCGCGCTCCTTGTTGTACGCCTGCGACTTGTTGGTCTCCTGCGGCAGGTTTGTGCCGGCGCCCTCCTCCTCCTCTGGCCGGAAGCCCAGAGGAAGGTTCTTGGTGCCGCCGGGGGGC
>PIJE02001831.1:87500-90000 GCA_002895965.2 Coryphaenoides rupestris
TGTGTGGAGCGGTGTGTATGGGCGGGTTGGTGTATGGAGCGGGTGGGTGTGGGAGCGGTGGGTGTATGGAGCGGGTGGTGTATGGTAGCGGGTGGGTGTGTGGGCGGGTGGGTGTATGGAGCGGGTGGGTTTGTGGAGACGGTTGGTGTTTATGTGGGTGGTGTTATGGTAGCGGTGGGTGTGTGGAGCGTGGGTGTATGGAAGCGGGTGGGTGTGTGGAAGCGGAGTGGTGTATGGAGCGGGTGGGTATGGACCCCCTCATGTGTGACCACCTTTTGAGTATCGGGGGGTTAACACGCACCGTGTGACTCCAGTGGTCCGGGTTCGCGGTGGTGTGCCGTGTGGACGGTGCCCCGCAGGCTGAGGAGCCCCACAGCTGGAAGACATTGCAGATGTTTCAACAACGTCAGTCAGAGCAGCGGCACGACGCTGTGACTGAATTACTGCGAATGTTAGCGGTGGGAAAACACGGAGCAGCTCGCGCTCGGCGACCGGACCGTTAAACAGCCGAAAGAGAACCGGGGTCTTGGTTTGTTTTGGGCCGAGTTGGAAGGGGAACATGGAGCAGAAGCAGTAAACCTGATTCAATAGATCGACTTACTGTCGGACTCTCCGGCCAATGGAAGCTCTGAAGAACGAGCGTTAGCGTTGTGGAGCAGGAAGCTACGTAGCTCACGTTAGCTGTCATGCTGATCAAACCTCTGGCTGCCGTACATTAAGAGAGATTTCATTTTGATTCAATACTTTCTTTCTTGTACAGAGAGACACAGAGCGGGGAGCGTTCCCTGTAATTCCCTTCTCATCACGGATAACGAATGGTCCAGCTGCCAGCTTTCTTCCCCAAGCCTCTCCTGGAGACGCTCAGAAGAGCAGGACAAACGGAATGTCAAAGGTCAAGCCGATGACGGCTTCCCGACCCGATGCCGAGCATTGAGCTTCCGGGGTTTCTAGGAGACACGTTCACCCGTGGACGGAAGTCCTCCACGCGTCCAGGGCAGGTTTCACCGGCTTGCAGTCATGTAGACGTCAGGTCTTCCCTGCATCTCTGACTCAACACCGCCGCTGTGAGCCAAATACATTCAAACTATGTTTTCAATTTAAGCAGCTCTCCCCCCCCACACCCAACCACCGCCTTCCAAAGTTCCTGGCATGGCGGCTCTCAGAGTCTCATGTCCTTTATTAAGACCCTTAATAGTGGCTTTGCACTTAAAGGTTACTTAAAGCCTCACACAATGGATTCATTCTTCGTCCTCAGTTTGGTAGCTAAAGGACTGGTAGTGGTGCAGGTTGGCATCAGTGTCTGGGACTGGAGGTGGAGACTCTGACAGGGCAGTAAACCTGCACTGGGAACCCTGCAAGTGGCCCTTAATACCGCTGGGAGCCCTGGCCGGGCCCCCGGGGTCCTGCTCACTCTGATTTGCCTGCAGGGGTTTTAAACTTGAAAGCTCATTTGGGGGTCAAGGGAAAACACGTCTCAAAAGATTCCAGTGTTTGGACGTGGCTTACCTGACCTGCAGGTCAACAGGTAGAGCACAAGAGGCACAAGAAGAAGAACAAAATAAATAAAGAAATCAGTTTCCTGGCAGCGGACGCTGAATGCGGTCGGAGCCACGAAAGCTGTTTTAGATTCACAGAAAATTGCAGCGTCTTGGCAGAGCGCAGCAAACACAAAACAAATGTCTGCTTTAATCTTCAGACTTCATCTTCGCTCCCCTCCTCTCCTCACCTCCTCAACTCCTCTCTCACCTCCTCTCCTGTTCTCCTCCTCTCCTCACCTCCTCAACTCCTCTCTCACCTCCTCCCCTGTTCTCCTCCTCTCCTCCCCTCCTCTCCTCACCTCCTCAACTCCTCTCTCACCTCCTCCCCTGTTCTCCTCCTCTCCTCCCCTCCTCTCCTCACCTCCTCAACTCCTCTCTCACCTCCTCCCCTGTTCTCCTCCTCTCCTCCCCTCCTCTCCTCACCTCCTCAACTCCTCTCTCACCTCCTCCCCTGTTCTCCTCTCCTCCCCTCCTCTCCTCACCTCCTCAACTCCTCTCTCACCTCCTCCCCTGTTCTCCTCCTCTCCTCCCCTCCTCTCCTCACCTCCTCAACTCCTCTCTCACCTCCTCTCCTGTTCTCCTCCTCTCCTCCCCTCCTCTCCTCACCTCCTCAACTCCTCTCTCACCTCCTCCCCTGTTCTCCTCCTCTCCTCCCCTCCTCTCCTCACCTCCTCAACTCCTCTCTCACCTCCTCTCCTGTTCTCCTCCTCTCCTCCCCTCCTCTCCTCACCTCCTCAACTCCTCACCTGCTCTCCTGTTCTCCTCCTCTCCTCCCCTCCTCTCCTCACCTCCTCAACTCCTCTCTCGGAGGCGGGGAGGGGGGAGAGATGCTTGGTGGGGAGAGAGGAGAGGCAGGTGAGGGTCTGATCAGCATCTCACCCCCATACACACTCTCTCTCTCTCTCTCTCTGTCTCTCTGCCTCTCTCTCTCTCTGTCTCTCTCTGTCTGTCTCTCTCTCTGC
>PIJE02001831.1:95000-99099 GCA_002895965.2 Coryphaenoides rupestris
CCAGGAGAAAAGACCTTCACACATCTGGTGCCAGGGTGGAGGGAACCAGGAGAAGACCTTCACACATCTGGTCCAGGGGTAGAGAACCATGGGAGAAGACCTTCACACATCTGGTCGCGGGGTGGAGAAGCGCAGGAGAAGAGACCTTCAACATCTGGTCCAGGGGTAAGAGAACCAGGAAGAAAGACCTTACACATCTGGTCCAGGGGTGGAGAACTGGCAGGAGAAAGACCTTCAGCACATCTGTTCCAGGGCTGGTGAACCAGGAGATCCAGCTCCTCATGTAAAGGTTAAGAACATCCCGGCTCGTCTTACCCCAGGTAGCGAGCGGTGCCGTCGGCCACAGCTGTCTGAACTTAGAGAGATCAACTCTGAGCAGAGGACCCAGGGGGTCTGGGGGCGGGGGGTCCATTACAGTCTGAAGGGGATTAATGGAAGGTTGGAGGTAGTGAATACAGATGGGGCTCATCAACAACAATATAAGCAAATAAAAGCAAAAACACGGACACACACACCCTGGATGACACATGAAGTGAATTCCACTGGGAAGTGTTTCAACAAAGTAGAGTGAAGCTTCTATCTGCTGACCTATGGTGGCCTGGCCTCATCTGCCAAGGGCTGTTGTAATATACTGTAATATAATATACTGTAATATAATATACTGCAATATAATATACTGCAATATAATATACTGTAATATAATATACTGCAATATAATATACTGTAATATAATATACTGTAATATAATATACTGCAATATAATATACTGCAATATAATATACTGTAATATAATATACTGTAATATAATATACTGCAATATAATATACTGTAATATAATATACTGTAATATAATATACTGTAATATAATATACTGCAATATAATATACTGTAATATAATATACTGCAATATAATATACTGCAATATAATATACTGTAATATAATATACTGTAATATAATATACTGTAATATAATATACTGCAATATAATATACTGTAATATAATATACTGTAATATAATATACTGCAATATAATATACTGCAATATAATATACTGTAATATAATATACTGCAATATAATATACTGCAATATAATATACTGTAATATAATATACTGTAATATAATATACTGTAATATAATATACTGCAATATAATATACTGCAATATAATATACTGTAATATAATATACTGTAATATAATATACTGCAATATAATATACTGTAATATAATATACTGTAATATAATATACTGCAATATAATATACTGTAATATAATATACTGTAATATAATATACTGCAATATAATATACTGTAATATAATATACTGTAATATAATATACTGCAATATAATATACTGTAATATAATATACTGTAATATAATATACTGCAATATAATATACTGCAATATAATATACTGTAATATAATATACTGCAATATAATATACTGCAATATAATATACTGTAATATAATATACTGCAATATAATATACTGCAATATAATATACTGTAATATAATATACTGTAATATAATATACTGTAATATAATATACTGCAATATAATATACTGTAATATAATATACTGTAATATAATATACTGTAATATAATATACTGCAATATAATATACTGTAATATAATATACTGTAATATAATATACTGTAATATAATATACTGTAATATAATATACTGCAATATAATATACTGCAATATAATATACTGTAATATAATATACTGTAATATAATATACTGCAATATAATATACTGTAATATAATATACTGTAATATAATATACTGCAATATAATATACTGTAATATAATATACTGTAATATAATATACTGTAATATAATATACTGTAATATAATATACTGTAATATAATATACTGTAATATAATATACTGTAATATAATATACTGCAATATAATATACTGTAATATAATATACTGTAATATAATATACTGTAATATAATATACTGCAATATAATATACTGCAATATAATATACTGTAATATAATATACTGTAATATAATATACTGTAATATAATATACTGCAATATAATATACTGTAATATAATATACTGCAATATAATATACTGTAATATAATATACTGTAATATAATATACTGCAATATAATATACTGTAATATAATATACTGTAATATAATATACTGCAATATAATATACTGTAATATAATATACTGCAATATAATATACTGCAATATAATATACTGTAATATAATATACTGCAATATAATATACTGTAATATAATATACTGTAATATAATATACTGTAATATAATATACTGCAATATAATATACTGTAATATAATATACTGTAATATAATATACTGTAATATAATATACTGCAATATAATATACTGCAATATAATATACTGTAATATAATATACTGTAATATAATATACTGCAATATAATATACTGTAATATAATATACTGTAATATAATATACTGTAATATAATATACTGCAATATAATATACTGGCACAGCTATGAGTGTGTGTGTGTGTGTGGCCACTTCATAAAAGCCTAAAGCCTGATGTTCCCAGCAGGTCCACGGCCACCCTGCTAGAGGCTTTGATCACGTCTGGCTTGGTAACAGTGGTAGACAGTAGGTCTGAGGGATCTATTGGTAACGTGGTAGACAGTAGGTCTGAGGGATCTATTGGTAACGTGGTAGACAGTAGGTCTGAGGGATCTATTGGCTATGTGGTAGACAGTAGGTCTGAGGGACCTATTGGTAACGTGGTAGACAGTAGGTCTGAGGGATCTATTGGTAACGTGGTAGACAGTAGGTCTGAGGGATCTATTGGTAACGTGGTAGACAGTAGGTCTGAGGGACCTATTGGCTATGTGGTAGACAGTAGGTCTGAGGGATCTATTGGTAACGTGGTAGACAGTAGGTCTGAGGGATCTATTGGCTATGTGGTAGACAGTAGGTCTGAGGGATCTATTGGTAACGTGGTAGACAGTAGGTCTGAGGGATCTATTGGTAACGTGGTAGACAGTAGGTCTGAGGGATCTATTGGTAACGTGGTAGACAGTAGGTCTGAGGGATCTATTGGTAACGTGGTAGACAGTAGGTCTGAGGGATCTATTGGTAACGTGGTAGACAGTAGGTCTGAGGGATCTATTGGTAACGTGGTAGACAGTAGGTCTGAGGGATCTATTGGCTATGTGGTAGACAGTAGGTCTGAGGGATCTATTGGTAACGTGGTAGACAGTAGGTCTGAGGGATCTATTGGTAACGTGGTAGACAGTAGGTCTGAGGGATCTATTGGTAACGTGGTAGACAGTAGGTCTGAGGGATCTATTGGCTATGTGGTAGACAGTAGGTCTGAGGGATCTATTGGTAACGTGGTAGACAGTAGGTCTGAGGGATCTATTGGTAACGTGGTAGACAGTAGGTCTGAGGGATCTATTGGTAACGTGGTAGACAGTAGGTCTGAGGGACCTATTGGCTATGTGGTAGACAGTAGGTCTGAGGGATCTATTGGTAACGTGGTAGACAGTAGGTCTGAGGGATCTATTGGTAACGTGGTAGACAGTAGGTCTGAGGGATCTATTGGCTATGTGGTAGACAGTAGGTCTGAGGGATCTATTGGTAACGTGGTAGACAGTAGGTCTGAGGGATCTATTGGCTATGTGGTAGACAGTAGGTCTGAGGGATCTATTGGCTATGTGGTAGACAGTAGGTCTGAGGGATCTATTGGCTACGTGGTAGACAGTAGGTCTGAGGGATCTATTGGCTATGTGGTAGACAGTAGGTCTGAGGGATCTATTGGTAACGTGGTAGACAGTAGGTCTGAGGGATCTATTGGTAACGTGGTAGACAGTAGGTCTGAGGGATCTATTGGTAACGTGGTAGACAGTAGGTCTGAGGGATCTATTGGCTATGTGGTAGACAGTAGGTCTGAGGGATCTATTGGTAACGTGGTAGACAGTAGGTCTGAGGGACCTATTGGCTATGTGGTAGACAGTAGGTCTGAGGGATCTATTGGTAACGTGGTAGACAGTAGGTCTGAGGGATCTATTGGCTATGTGGTAGACAGTAGGTCTGAGGGACCTATTGGCTATGTGGAACCCCCT
>PIJE02001832.1:0-13346 GCA_002895965.2 Coryphaenoides rupestris
GTCATCTAAATCGAGAAGTGGTAAAGCATACAGTAAGGATGGAGAAGCGTACGATGGGGTTGGGGACATGCTGGCCACCCAGGCTATGACGTACAGAATGATCAGTGTTTTCGTTGTGGGAGATTTGGACATTGGGCGAGAGATTGTAGATAGGGGAAGAATGGCAACTATCGCAACGCCCCCCATCACGGGACACACCCCCCGCCACACGCCCCCATCCCGGGACACACCCCCCGCCACACGCCCCCATCCCGGGACACACCCCTCAGCCCCTGCTGCAGAGCGAGACAGACACACACACACACACACACACACACACACCAACAGTGGGCCAGCCCAGATTTCCTATGCAGTGGAATCCCAAACAGCATAGATCAGATAAACAGTAGGGGTGCCCACAGAGTGGAGTCTGAACATGAACTGGATCAGTTAAAGGAACCTTTTCAGGTGTTTGCAGATGAACAACAAACCTAAAACAATACTCACTGTATTGTATCACCATAGAGGATAACCACAAACATGCTTTACGCCACTTCTTCACCTGGTGACTGTTAACCTCTGAATTCAATTCTAATACAAATTTGCATGATTATGAATAGCTCTCCACTTAGTCTATTGGGAAGGGATCTAATGTGGAAACAATCTGATCCATTGGTATTCGGAAGTTATGGGTTTACCTTGCAAACGCCAACCGCTAATGGTGCTTATAGATGGAACAACCAAACTGCCAGAACAGGAAAATAAACACTCACCCCACCTCATGGAAATCCAGTTGAGGTTTACTCTGACACTAACACATCAGATGGAATGATACCCTGAGATAAACGGATAACATTTATCCGTTTACAATGATATTAACATGGACAAAATGTTAAATGGCGCCGTACGTGATGGCTCCCGTGTTGCGAGCTCTCGTACGCTGACGCAGTTTTTTGTTATTTATTCTTTTAATTGCGACTATCCTTGCACAAGAAGTTAGCAGTAAGTTCACTTATGACAGTTGTACACTTCTGGAGATTAGAACGACAGTCGCTCGCCACCTACCGGAGTTTTTCAAGTCTTTCGACTCGGACGTCCCGCCCGGAGTCGTGGCTGGACTATCTCCGTCCATCTTAGGCGCGATCACACGCAGGCGTCGCCGACGGAGAGGGAAGCGAGCCGGCGTGCTGGTCAGGCTGAAACGTCGTGCCAATCGACCTCCACTACCCACCATTCTACTGGCTAATGTACAGTCTCTGGACAAGTTATGTGAGCTACAGGCTTGTATACAATTCCACCGGGAAACAAAGGACAACTGCATCATCTGCCTGACGGAGACATGGATGTCGGAGGGGGTTGCCGACTCAGCCATCGAGCCGACAGGATTTTCCGTCCACCGCGCGGACAGAACAAAGACTCTCTCCGGTAAAGATCGTGGAGGGGGGGTATGTCTCATGATAAACACATCTTGGTGCAACCAGAGTCATGTGCAGACCCTCAAGTCTTTCTGTTCCCCGGACCTGGAGTACCTGATGCTTATGTGCCGACCATTCTGGCTACCGCGGGAGTTTACAGCAGTAACCGTGACTGCTGTGTACATTCCCCCTCAAGCCAACACGGACATAGCGCTGAAGGAACTTTATGGGGCTATCAGCGAACAGGAGTCGGCTCACCCTGAGGCTGCTTTCATTGTGGCGGGGGACTTCAAT
Organism: Coryphaenoides rupestris; assembly: GCA_002895965.2. Classification (NCBI taxonomy): domain Eukaryota; kingdom Metazoa; phylum Chordata; class Actinopteri; order Gadiformes; family Macrouridae; genus Coryphaenoides; species Coryphaenoides rupestris. The sequence continues at coordinate 1,689 of PIJE02001832.1, forward strand.
AAGGCGAACCTGAAGAAAGTTCTCCCGAAGTTCTACCAACACATCACAAGCAACACACGGGGCGAGCGGATCCTCGACCACTGCTACACCCCCTTCCGGGACGGCTACAAGTCCCTCCTCCGCCCACCGTTCGGCAAATCGGATCACCGCTCGATCCAACTACTCCCCGCCTACAGGCAGAGACTGAAGCAGCAACCAATCGCTGTGAAGGAGGTCCAATGCTGGTCGGACCAATCGGAGTCTATGCTGCAGGATTGTTTTGATCACGCGGATTGGGAAATGTTCCGGGTCGCGTCGGACAATAACATCAGCGAGTACGCGTCCTCAGTCACCGGGTTCATCAAGAAATGCATAGACGACGTTGTTCCTACTAAGTCGGTTTGGATTTATCCCAACCAGAAACCGTGGATTAATGGCGATGTAATATGTAATATGATTCGTCATATTTCTTAAAACACAAACATCTTTTAAAGGAGAGATGAATAGTGTGGGATGGCGCCAACACACAGATAAACGCTGATGAGAAGTTGATAGTTGATATTAGATATTGGCTTAAAAAGGCCTTACTATCTCAGGTTCAGACAGTTTGGTATGAAATGGGTCATCTGCCTATAGCATTGACAACTATCACTCTTATTCTTATTATTTGTATTATTGTCCGACATTTTCATGGTATGTCTAATGTCGGCCAAACGGGGGTCGTAACAGACATAATGGTGAGATTTTGTATTCTTGGAGTACAACAAACTAATAAATTAACGAGCAAAAAGAGAATGCACGAACAGTGGTGAAAATACTAACTAAAGAAATTATTCGGTGAGACGAATATACATAAGACAGAATATACATAATAAGACTAGTATACATAAAAGTAACACAACTACTATAGCGTATAGCTGGATTACCATAGTCCAGCATGGTGGAAAGCATGAATAGGACCAAAAGAGATTATGGACAGACTTTGCTACATGCCTTCCCATCTAAAATCAGAATAACTCCAAATGTTACAAGCAAAGTATCTCAATTCTCGAAGTATTAATGCGAAGACCATTTCCAACTCCTTGGGTGCGGGGTGGGGTTTGTTTTGTGTGATTATACCAATGCACTTGTTAAGAAATTGAATGGCATCTATGGTGATGTGTCTTCTTCTCCTTCTCTTCCCTTTCTCTGCAGGACAGCCGACCCACCCATTTCTGCCTGGCGACCTGGTCCTAATCAAAATACTCAACCCAAGGAAAGTCTGGGACGCCCGATATGGCCAACCAGCGGAGATCACTTATGGAAACCAGGACTGTGGTTCCAACCGATGACCAACCACAATGAATCTACACCAGCCGCCGAGAACAAAGGACCAACAGACAGACAACCGAGGGCTCAGCAGATAAGAAAGAAAGAAAGAAAGATCACTTTATTAGCCCACACTTATGGTCACAAACACACAGCATGCAGGAAGTGGTGACCGCCAAACACACACGCATGCAGGGAGGGTGGCCCACGGAAATGTAGTCTCTGCATTTGACCCATCCTGTGTTATGCTGCCACTCCAGGAGCAGTGGGCAGCCCTTTTACGGCACCCCACAGTCAGTACCCCCCCCCAGGTGGGAATCGATCCCAGGACCTTCTTGCTGTGAGGCAGCAGTGCAAGCAACTGACCAGAGGCTTCAACAAAGAGGGCTCCAACCATGGGCTGACCAGAGGCCCCCACCATGGGGAAAACCCAGGAGCAGATGCTCCCCTCATCGTGGAAATGACCCAGGAGGTGACTCCGGAGAAAGAAGAAGATGACCCGGCACACGAGATCACAGCATCAACTGCGCTCCGAAGGGTGTCAATAAGATGAAAGAAAATATGCCCATTTGAAATCCGTTGTGAATCCGCCATTGTGAACAGGAACTGTCGAACCACATTAGCGATGTGCCTTCTACTAGGTGCATGGATGGGTTGTTATTGGTATCCACTGGGCACCACCAGGTACAATCGCTCTGTCATGGCTCATTCCCATAAGAGCACTTGTCATATAGTACTTCATGGTATTTTTTTATAGGACTGACGTGTTTGAGGGTTTGTTTGAAGAAAACAATGTCTACACTGTCAGTTAATGAAGCGCTTGTTATGCATCCCCCTTCCTCATATCACGAGGTACCAGACCCTAATGGACCATATCTCCCAGATTCGAATGATTGGCCCTATAATCCAGATAATGTTGAGGCCTACCAGTTACAAGTTATAATCCCTATGGCACCGCAGAACCAGGATGAATACAACCAAAATGCATAATGTTGACTTACACAGTTACCGGCCTATCGGAGACACCTCCTGTGGCCCTCACGACTCCAACCAATCAATCTAAAAATTGTACTCAGGAGCGACAAATATGGTGTTGATAAACTGCACATGGGTCTACCACAGAATACATAATAGATAACACATAACACATATTGTACTTCGACAATCACGAACCTTCACGTTCTTTCAAGTTTCAAGTATTTGATTGTCACTTCACAATTTACACGTGAGTATAAGCAGTGAGTGAAAAACTTTTTGTGCAAAACGCCCGACAACCGACAGTAATTATAAAGAATACAAAATAGAATAGAACTACAAAATAGAAATAGAACTGTGCAAAATAGAAATAGAACTATGAATAGAAATTCTGTGTAAATAAGTAAATGAAATATAAAATGAAATGGAATATACAGCAAAAATATCCAGGTGAGCAATACACATATAAATCAATGTACTAAAATATACATTGTTATATGCTGACATTCACAGAATGTCACAGAATACCTTCTCAGACAGTCAACACAACACTAGCACCAGCAGTTGGCACCAGGACTAGCACTAACACCAGTACTAGCACCAGCACCAGCAGTAACACTAGCACCAGGACCAGCACTAGCAGTAACACCAGCACTAGCACCAACACTTAGCACTGCTACCAGCACTAGCTCCAGCAGTAACAACTTATCACCAGGACTAGCACTAGCAGTAACACTTAGCACTAGCATTAGACATTGATGCCGAACTTGTTCAGCAGCCTGATGGCCTGACTGTGGAAGCTGTCTCTGAGTCTGCTCGTGTGGCACTTGATACTGCGGTATCGCCTGCCTGACGGTAGAAGTGTGTACAGTTCGTGGCTGGGGTGGTTATTGTCTTTAATAATCCTTTTGGCCTTGGCCACGCACCGCCTGGTGTATATATCCAGGAGGGAGGGAAGCTCACCTCCAACGATGTACTGGGCCGTCCGCACCACCCTCTGTAGTGTTTTACGCTCCAGTGCGGTGCAGTTCCCGTACCAGACGGTGATGCATCCTGTAAGAACACTCTCGATGGTACAGGAGTAGAATGTTCTGAGGATGCGGGGGCACATGTTGAATTTCCTCAGTCGCCTGAGGAAATACAGGCGTTGTTGGGCCTTTTTCACCACGTGTGTGGTGTGCGTGGTCCATGTGAGGTCCTCGGAGATGTGCACGCCGAGGAACTTGAAGCTGCTGACCCTCTCTACTGCAGCACCGTCGATGGAGATGGGGGCGTGCTCTCCTCTCCGCTTCCTGTAGTCCACGATCAGCTCCTTGGTCTTCTTGACGTTGAGGGCGAGGTTGTTTTCTTGGCACCACTGTGCCAGTGATCCAACCTCCTCCCTGTAGGCTGTCTCGTCGTCGTCGGCGATCAGACCCAACACTGTCGTGTCGTCAGCAAACTTGATGAAGACGTTGGAGCTGTGCATAGCCATGCAGTCGTGGGTGTACAGGGAGTAGAGGAGAGGGCTCAACACGCATCCCTGAGGGGCTCCAGTGTTGAGGGTCAGCGGCTCTGAGGTGGTGCTGCCCATCCTCACCACCTGGCGGCGGCCCGACAGGAAGTCCAGTATCCAGCTGCACATGGTCGGGTGCAGGCCTAGACTCCTGAGCTTGGTGTCGAGCTTGGCAGGAACTATCGTGTTGAACGCTGAGTTGAAGTCCACAAACAGCATTCTCACACAACAGTTCTTCCCCTCCAGGTGAGAGAGGGCGGTGTGAAGTGCCATGGCAATGGCGTCGTCGGTGGATCTGTTTTGACGGTACGCAAATTGCCATGGGTCCAGCGTGGCAGGCAACATGGAACAAATGAAGTCCTTGACCAGCCTCTCGAAGCATTTACTGGCAATCGAGGTGAGGGCTACGGGTCTCCAGTCATTCAGGCAGGTTACCTTGGGGTGTTTAGGGACAGGCACGATGATGGACATCTTGAAGACCTCGGGAACAACAGCCTGGGACAGGGACAGGTTGAAGATGTCTGCGAAGACTCCTGCCAGCTGGTCTGCGCATGCTCTGAGGACGCGCCCCGGGATGTGGTCTGGGCCCGCCGCCTTCCGGATGTCCACCCGCTTGAAGGCTCTGCGCACGTCAGCCTCTGAGATGTTCAGCAGGCTGGCCTCCTCAGGCAGCGCTGACTTCGGCGGGCTGCCGTTCACGTCGAACCGGGCGAAGAAGGTGTTTAGCTCGCCAGGGAGGGAGGTAGAGGAGTTCTCTACACCGCTGGTTCTCCCTCTGAAGTCCGTGATTGTCTGCAGCCCCTTCCACACACCCCTCACGTCGTGGCTCTTGAATTTGTCCTCCACCCTGTTCTTATACTCCCGCTTGGCAGAGCCGATGGTCTTGCGGAGGTCGTAGCGGGCTCTCGTATATTCCACCATATTCCCGGAGTCAAAGGCGGCGTTACGCGTGCGGAGTGCGGCGCGAACATCGCCATTAATCCACGGTTTCTGGTTGGGATAAATCCGAACCGACTTAGTAGGAACAACGTCATCTATGCATTTCTTGATGAACCCGGTGACTGAGGACGCGTACTCGCTGATGTTATTGTCCGACGCAACCCTGAACATATCCCAGTCCACGTGATCAAAACAATCCTGCAGCATAGACTCTGATTGGTCCGACCAGCATTGGACCTCCTTCACAGCGATTGGTTGCTGCTTCAGTCTCTGCCTGTAGGCGGGGAGTAGTTGGATCGAGCGGTGATCTGATTTGCCGAACGGTGGGCGGAGGAGGGACTTGTAGCCGTCCCGGAAGGGGGTGTAGCAGTGGTCGAGGATCCGCTCGCCCCGTGTGTTGCTTGTGATGTGTTGGTAGAACTTCGGGAGAACTTTCTTCAGGTTCGCCTTATTGAAGTCCCCCGCCACAATGAAAGCAGCCTCCGGGTGAGCCGACTCCTGTTCGCTGATAGCCCCATAAAGTTCCTTCAGCGCTATGTCCGTGTTGGCTTGAGGGGGAATGTACACAGCAGTCACGGTTACTGCTGTAAACTCCCGCGGTAGCCAGAATGGTCGGCACATAAGCATCAGGTACTCCAGGTCCGGGGAACAGAAAGACTTGAGGGTCTGCACATGACTCTGGTTGCACCAAGATCTGTTTATCATGAGACAGACCCCCCCTCCACGATCTTTACCGGAGAGAGTCTTTGTTCTGTCCGCGCGGTGGACGGAAAATCCTGTCGGCTCGATGGCTGAGTCGGCAACCCCCTCCGACATCCATGTCTCCGTCAGGCAGATGATGCAGTTGTCCTTTGTTTCCCGGTGGAATTGTATACGAGCCTGTAGCTCGCATAACTTATTGTCCAGAGACTGTACATTAGCCAGCAGAATGGTGGGTAGTGGAGGTCGATTGGCACGACGTCTCAGCCTGACCAGCACGCCGGCTCGCTTCCCTCTCCGTCGGCGACGCCTGCGTGTGATCGCGCCTAAAATGGACGGAGATAATCCAGCCACGACTCCGGGCGGGACGTCCGAGTCGAAAGACTTGAAAAACTCCGGTAGGCGGCGAGCGACTGTCGTTCTAATCTCCAGAAGTGTACAACTGTCGTAAGTGAACTTGCTGCTAACTTCTTGTGCAAAGATAGTCGCAATTAAAAGAATAAATAACAAAAAACCTCGTCGGCTTACGAGAGCTCGCAACACGGCAGCCATCACGTACGGCGCCATTTCTAATTTCATTAGAAATTTAACTAATTTCATTTCACCTCCTGTGGCCCTCACGACTCCAACCAATCAATCTAAAAATTGTACTCAAAAGCGACAAGTATGGTGTTGATAAACCCACATGGGGCCCACACATAACACATAATGTACTTCGACAATCACGTTCTTTGTAGATTATAGATCAATCAGTAGATTTGGCAAAGCAAACCATTTTTATCAATACCTGTGGGGAAAGACTTTGCTTGGAATTATGATTATGATTATGATTGGAAAAATATATATACTATATCTATATATATTGTTGAATGTTCTTGGGGGGGGGGGGGTTTGTGTCATGTTGTATACTCCCTTAATCACCCGCAGGAGTTACCAGATTTTATTCGAAATTAATCTGTGTCCAATAACATTTGAGTGTGATTTGCTTACAAGCGACATTTGGTACTTTTTGTATTAAACACTGCTCATGGCTTAGAGTTTGAAATAGGATGTTTCTAGTGAACCCCCTTGTCCTAAACGAGGAGGGGACCACATCGTGTGGGCCAGTAACTTTCCACTCTGCTGTTTGACCTACGTGACTAGTTAGCTGTTTGACCTACGTGACTAGTTAGCTGTTTGACCTACGTGACTAGTTAGCTGTTTGACCTACGTGACTAGTTAGCTGTTTGACCTACGTGACTAGTTAGCTGTTTGACCTACGTGACTAGTTAGCTGTTTGACCTACGTGACTAGTCAGCTTCACTCTTATCTGTTTGCCCCGGGAGGCCTCTGAGACGCACTCGCAGGTGTTGTTGTGGGAACATGTTGCCTCTTCTATCGGGACTGGCTGTCCCGCGGAAGGTCTCAACCGGAGACCTTGCAGTCCCTGCTTCCTGGTCTGGGGCATGGAGACCCACATCTCTGTGTGGCACGTGAGGCCATGATATCCCTTCTTCAAGTTAACTGTTTGTCTGTCTGTTACATATCCACTGCGCATAACAGCCACTCAGTCAGCGGCAGCCTAAACCTCTCCATCCACAAACTATCATCACGCAATCTATACACACCTTAAACCCTTCATACAGTATGACGTTGTGGCTATAGGAGCGCGTTTGAGCCTATTAAAGTAATGTGCACAGTTTAGTCAAACGAGCTGAGGTTGACAACGTCCAATTAAAGTGGATCACAGCAGAGCGACGTGCCTAATCGTTCTGCGTCGATGAGCATCATGCCCTCAGCTGTCCAGGCGCTTGTCCCAGGCGAGGCCGACAAGGCGAGGCCTACTTAGGGCAGGTCTACTTAGGGCAGCGGTTTTCAAACTGTAGGGCGCACCCGCATAGCCTAGATCACATAGATCAGCGTTTTTCAAACTGTGGGGCGCAGAGGTATTGCAGGGGGCCCGGGAAGAATAGGATAAAATACAAATCAGAGCGGAACCAATGTATTCAGATGTAAATGTAAAATGTGTTCCACACAAGCTGAAAGCAAACACTGGTTGCTCGAAAACCAACAAAATGGAGAAGTTTTTAACACAGCCATATCAAGAAAGTATGATAAGGCATACCTCTCCCTTGGCTTCACATCTAACGTGGCCGGTGGGGAGGAACGACCACTGTGTGTCCTATGTCTCAAAACCTTCGCAGCAGATAGCATGAAACACAAGCTGAAACGTAATTTGGAGACCACACACCCCAATGATGTGAAGAAGCAACTCGATTTCTTCAAGAGAAAACTTCAAGAATATCGTGGTCAGCAGAGCCGCTTTGTTAAGCGGCTCATCAGTTATGTCTAATGCGCAACATGCCTCCTACAAAGTGGCCTATCGTATCGCCCAGTCTAAGAAACCACACACCATCGCTGAGGAGTTAATACGCAACTGGCCAAAAACTCAAAGCTAGCCCCCTGTCAGACAACACTGTTGCAAGACGATATGAAAGAGCAGCTTGTTGAGAAAATAAAAGACCAACGCTTTGCGCTCCAGGTAGACGAGGCCACAGATAGCAACAAGGACTGTCTATTAATCACGTATGTCAGATACGTTGATAGAGGATCTGAACGAGGATTTGCTATTTTGCAACTATGTCCCAAAGAGAGCAACAGCTAATGAACTGTTCAAAATCATCGACAACTACCTGAGTGAAGTCGATTGGAGGAGGAAGGGAACGAACTTGCCAGTCAGTTTAATGATGAAGACTTCCTCATGGAACTGGCCTACCTAAGTGACATGTTTGAGAAGCTCAATGAATTGAATCTGCAGTTGCAGGGCAACAACACACACCTTCCACACCTGGCAGCCAGGATACAATCCTTCACACGGAAACTGGATATGTGGGGCAGGTGACTCGAACAGGGGGATATCGACTCTGAAGGCATTCATCGAGACCAATGAGCTGCAGAATACAGTGGTTCCATGTATGAGAGATCGCATCTCAGCCCTGAAAGACAGCTTCCAGAAATACTTCTCTGTGGATGACAGTGCCAAATACGACTGGATTAGAGATCCATTTGTTACAACACCACCTGCCACGTTCAGCACTGCAGAAGAGGAACGGTACATCGAAATGACTTCAGAGTCAACCACGAGGCTGCAGTTCACATCCAAGACCATGGCTGGGTTTTGGATTGGAGTGGAGAAGGAGTACCCTCTCATTGGTCAGAGAGCTGTGGCCATACTGCTGCCTTTTGCAACATCCTGTGTGAGATAGGCTTTTCTGCTGTTGCCGCCATAAAAAAAAAAATACAGATCAAAGCTGAACATTGAGAATGAACTGAGAGTGGCAGTCTCAAAACAACAGCCCCGGTTTGAAAAGATCTGCAAGGGAAAGCAAGCACACACAAGTCATTGATAGGTAGGCGATGTGTGGAATAGGAATAGAATAGTGATGTGATCATTTGCAACCTGAAGTACAAATAGTAGTTAATGTTGATTCATATATTTTCATAAAATAAATGTGAATGTAAAAATCTACGAGTCAGGGAAGTAGGCCTACTAGTTTCAATTAGGCCTAATTATTTAACAGTGGCACAACAAGCCAATACAAGCACTTTTGTTCATATCAAATTATAGTTGGATCTTTGTGTCTTGTTATTATTAGGAGAGAAAATGTAATGTTGGTACAACTACTGTATATACAATTAATTCTACCAATCTAAGTGGGGACCGGGTTAGGGTGGGAAAAAAAATATTCCTAATGCTAGCTCTACACTGACAGTATTTGTCTGTTGTCAGTTGCACTTCTCCTGTTATGAATATTATGGTCTAATGTCTATCTTTGGTTGTAAATCTTTGCCCCATTGTGTACATCCTGCTCCTCCAAAAGTCATGTTTTTCCTGTGGTTAATGTCCTTTGTAAGCTTATAACGGTGTCCACATCAATGTATTTTGTGGAAAACGCAAAAATAATTGTATTAACAAATATGCTCCTTCTCAGTACTGCGGTTGTAAGTTTATGCAAATGAATGGCAGCGTTTATATGCAGCGGTTGCCTTTAAATGTACGCTTTCTGAAAGAACATAGCCTGATTTATGAAGACTTCGTAGTATGGTAAACTAAGATAAACTAAGATCTGCATGTCATATCTCAGGAAGTGGGTTATAGTATGTAGGCCTATCAGAGGATACAAAGATAGTAGGCCAAGTCGCTTAAATAGTATCTTATGGTCCCAGCCACCCCGAGTCCCGGTCCCGGCTGGACCACAGCAGCTCCTGCCGGTCCCTACTGCATGGTCCCAGCCACCCCGAGTCCCGGTCCCGGCTGGACCACAGCAGCTCCTGCCGGTCCCTACTGCATGGTCCCAGCCACCCCGAGTCCCGGTCCCGGCTGGACCACAGCAGCTCCTGCCGGTCCCTACTGCATGGTCCCAGCCACCCCGAGTCCCGGTCCCGGCTGGACCACAGCAGCTCCCGCCGGTCCCTGCTCCCAGGTCCCAGCCACCCCGAGTCCCGGTCCCGGCTGGACCACAGCAGCTCCCACCAGTACCTGCTCCCAGGTCCCACCCATCCCTGGTCCTGGTCCCGGCTGCACCACCGCAGCGCCCACCAGTACCTGCTCCCAGGTCCCACCCATCCCTGGTCCTGGTCCCGGCTGCACCACCGCAGCGCCCACCAGTCCCTGCTCCCAGGTCCCACCCATCCCTGGTCCTGGTCCCGGCTGCACCACAGCAGCTCCCACCAGTCCCTGCTCCCAGGTCCCACCCATCCCTGGTCCTAGTCCCGGCTGCACCACGGCAGCGCCCACCAGTTCCTGCTCCCAGGTGCCAGCCAGCCCCGGTCCCCGCTCCGACGGCGCCGGTGTCCTCCACCCAGCCTCCGGGTCGTCCGCCGAGGTCCCTGCTCGGCCTCCGCCCAGCCTCCGGGTCGTCCGCCGGAGGGTCCCTGCTCGGCCTCCACCCAGCCTCCGGGTCGTCCGCCGGAGGGTCCCTGCTCGTCCTCCGCCCAGCCTCCGGGTCGTCCACCCGACGTGCCGCCCGCTCATCGTGGGTCGCCAGGAGGCTCCCCTTGAGGGGGGTACTCGTCCACGATCACGATCGTGGCTCCCGGGCGCCAATGCCGCCCCTGGAGGGTTAGCGGGGCTCCCGGGCGCCAGTACCGCCCCTGGATGATTAGCGGCACCTGCGCTACGTTCGCGGCTGTCCGCAATCAGCAATTAACCACGGCATAAAAGCCCCGGCTTTCCACCCACGGGTGTCGGACCATTGTCAATGTTATGTGTTGTCTTGGTGTAACTAACGTTCCTGTTATGTTGCACATACAGTTGTGTATACTTGTTGCCAACTACCAGATGGATCGTAACCCGTCACCTGCATTCCTGCCTGTCTGTTCCTCATCTACCTACCTGCCTGTCACCCGGTAAATAAATACTTCTCCGCACTACAAAACCCCGAGTCCTGAGTCATGCGATTGGGTCCTACTGCCAACTCCCATGACAGAAAGGCCTAAATATCACATCTTATTTCAAGAAATCTTACCAAGTGAATTTTCACTTGTTCCATTGGCAGATTTTTTACTTTTTACTCATGATAATGGCAAACCTGAGGAAGAGAGAGAGGATACAGCAGCCTATGTGAAGATACTAGATGGTATGCTCACTTGCTGCTTCAGGCCCTGATTTCTCTTGGTTTGTGTGTCCAGGCGGGGGGAGTGTCCCTTGGCGCTAAAACATGAATGTAATCTGATCCTGCAAGAGCAAGTTGTCGCAGGCATCTGTGTATGAATGTATGTGTACATACATCATCACACGTTTTGGTTTCTTGGTGAGACCATCCCGATCTCGCAAGTTCACATTCTGTATCTCTCAGGGGATCAGTCTGGCCTCGATCCCGTTGAAAGCTGTAATGGAAAATTACATACCAAAGTGTTGTGCCATCTGTAGCGAGGGTTGTTTTCATGCAAAAGAGTTGGATGTCACCGTGCCCTCACTAACGAGGAAAACTCTGGAGCCTCTATGCCCCCTTTGTCTAAGATGACACCTGGTTGATGTTGTGGGAACGGTCCGAGAGAGAGAGAGCTTGTCCATTTGGCCTTGTAGATTATGTATTGCAGCCTGCCATGTCTGGGTGGGAAAATGCCTATAAAGCGTATGAAGTCTCCTTTGTCTCTTTGGCTACTTCGCTCTCAGACCCCACTTAATAATAACCCATCAGCGCTGATTATATGTATTTGATATTTAATAAATGTTTGTCTACTATACTGGTCTAAAATCCACTGACAGTTGTTTTTATTAG
>PIJE02001832.1:13371-46753 GCA_002895965.2 Coryphaenoides rupestris
AACTCCTGCAGAAATCACCGCTGGCTGGCGTAGACGACCCCCCGGCGGCTGGCGTCGCCGTCTCCCCCGGTGGCTGGCGTCGACGACTCCCCGGTGGCTGGCGTCGACGACTCCCCGGTGGCTGGCGTCGACGACTCCCCGGTGGCTGCGTCGACGACTTCTGGCGGTTGCCGTCGCGGACCCCCTGGCGGCTGCCATGGACGGTGGGGCTGCAACCGTCTGGCAGTTCTGCCGAGCTCCCTCTCCCAGGCCGGTGTGGAGCACAAACGTCTCTTTGCCAATGGTGAGCCTGGCTCGGGACACATCGATCCGGGCCCCCCAACGGTCCAACAGGTCCAGGCCGATGATGCACGGGTCCTGGATGTGGGCTAGCCAGACCTCCTGCACCATCTCCTGGTCCCCCATGCGGATGTGCACCGCCTTCGTGCCCTCCATGCTGGCCCGCTCCCCCGTCACCGTCCTCATCTGGACTGCAGTAGGGTCCACGCTGCGGCAAGCACCCCCTTGGTGCCCTGCAGGACCCCGGGCGGACGAGGGTAATGTTGGACCCGGTGTCCACCAGAGCTCGGCACGCCTGGCCATCTAGCTCACAGTCCACGAAGAGCCCTTTGGTGTGGCCCAGGCGGGCCTACCAGGGTGCATCGGCCTTGAAGGGGAGTTAGGTTTGGGAGCAGGGTTCCCCTCGCTGGTCCGCCCCCCGCCCGTTTCCCGACGGCAGCCAGGAGCGAGGCTTGGGTGCGGGTGCCAGACAGTCCCGAGCGAGGTGACCAACCTCACCGCAGCGATGACAACGGGTGGGATCCCGCAGTGATCTTCCTGGCATTGTGGGAGTTTGGGGTGACACCCGACAGACCTCGTTGTCATCCTCCTCTTGCAGTTCATGGTCTGTCACCCGGACACGTGGGGATGTAGCGAGTCCACGTCGGGGGGTGGCTCTGGTCATAAAATGGCCTCTGCTCGCTCCGCCTCTTGTAGCGCATCGTCCAGCGACCGGGGGCAGCAAGCCGCACATGCTGCCGCAGGCTCTCCGGCAATAACGCACGCAGGAAAACGTGGAGGGCGAGGTCCTCTTGGTCAGCTGGACTGAAACGGGGATATCCACGTTGGGTGTGGAGGCGCACGTCGGCAGCCAGTGCTCCCAGACGCTCCCCCTCCCGCCGATAACAGTTCATCAGCTCCTCCCGGTTTCCTTCGGCGGAGAGGCGCTGACCAAATCGTCTCTCCAACGCGGCGGTGAGGGCCGTGAAGCTACCCCGGTCCACTGGGGGGAGGTCTAACAGGACCTGCGCCGCCGGCCCTTCCAACGCCAAGGCCAGGTGAACTGCCGCCTCCTCGTCCCCCCACCGGCCAAACTGCACCGCCATCCGCACTTGGGCAAGGTACGGCCCCAATGGTGTGGTTCCGCCATATCGTGGGAGCTTTACTGCGCTTCTGTATGACCCCAGGGCGGCGGGAGCTGGCCGGTGGGTCATGTTCTGTTAATGGGGAGGTTACCAGCATCCCCTGACTGCAACTCGGCCATGGCAGGCATCGGCGCTGGAGTATCCACCCCGGTCACTGGGTGACGGACGGCCTCCCGTAGGCTGCCACCGAGTGGCCCCCGAAGCTGCTTCTCCCTCGTCGCACGCGGCCCTGGCGTGCTGGCGCCACCTGGTGTAATGGGAAATACACCCGTCGCTCCATCTCCCGAATAGCGTCCTCAATATCGCGGAGTTCGCTGTCCATTTTTTTTTTAATCCCACTTCTGACACCAATGTAACGAACACCGCGGAGGAGCAGGCAGAGAGGAGGCGGACGCGGAATATAGTTAACCTTTTATTCTACCAAGAACAGAGAACACTTGCATTACTCGAACTCCTGCAGTAACTCAACCGCATGGCCACAACACGTGACACACACACAACTTCCCATAATCCCTCGGGGCCCCTTACGTCATCTAGCGGCCGTATGGTGGCCACGCCCCCCCCCCCTGGCCGCTACAATACCTTTTAAGTGAGTGTTTATCCCCTCAGTTTATCTATAGAACTTTAGAGGGGCTGAGTACTCCATGCAATATGGGCCCTTCAACTCTGTAGGGAGAAATCCAAAAAGCAAGTGCAAAACAATAGCATTAGAAGCTCTGTCTAAACACCCCCCCCAACACAAACACACACACACACACACACACACACACACACACACACACACACACACACACACACAAATGTGCTGTTTATGTGGCATTTCTGTAAAGTTGTGCTTCATGAAGACCCCATTATGTTGTTGTCCACCCCTGATCTGTCTGAATGGAGCCCCTCAATCATATTACATCATCATCATATAACACTTCACTGTATGCTCCTGTAATGGTTGTAAGGCAGTCAGGGATTGAGACACGTTATGGAGATATCTTGCATTTATTCCTTAGAAAAAGACAACAAAAACATGCCTTCAGGCAAAGGTGGACTTCTATTGCAGCATCCGATGCAGAGCATAGCTTCTCTGATCCTTTAACACGAATGCAATAATGTAGAAATAACAGAAATAGGAGAAAATATATTTTTCTTAATAATTCTCATAACTTCCCATGCAGAGTGGGCATAACTGTAAATACATAAAGTTACAGCACTTCATCATAACCTATTTACATTTCATACTTGGAGCAACATACCTCAGAAAAAGAGAACAAAAACATGCCTTCAGGCAAAGGTGGACTTCTATTGCAGCATCTGCACAAACAAAGTAAAAGAACTGCATTGTATTACCCGAATACTCGCTAACCGCATGGCCAGAAAACATTAACAAACTTTTTGTCAGTACATTAACACGGAACCAGATCGTCACAATGCATAGGAAATAATATCACACATTTAATATGTCGAAGTTTTCAACTTAAACAACATCTTGCTATTAGAAGACTAATATACAGTGGGGAGTGTTTAGTACGATGTACCCGATGCAGAGCATAGCTTCTCTGATCGGGTATGGCAGAGGCACAGAAACAAAGCGCAGCAGATCTGCAGTACACAAACTGTCCACCGGGGGCTTCAGATCACATATACAAAACAAAGATGCTTTATTATGGCGAAAATCACATATAACAGATACTTCATTTCTAACTCTGTTACACTCCTTTAAATATGTTTTAGTGGTAGGCCTTAACTGGGACAAGTGAGATTCCTTACATGAACATAAAAAACTATTTTGAACAGTTTATAGGGGCCCACCTCTTGCAAAAATCAGGCGATGCCCTATTTATTGAAGATATAATATTGTTAAGCCTATGATCGTCATTTTTCAAGAAAGAGAGAGGGTTGTGTGGGCTACAAATGTACATTCCCATTAGATTAATGAGTACAGAAACTGGTCGATAGAGGGTGCTTTTGGGCCCGTCCATGCTGACACATCATATAATAGTGTACTTTCCATGACCTAGAACATGCTGGAATGCTTTGTCGTGACCGATTCGTCAAAATCGAATATCCTTTTTATGTTGTAGCAACCAGCTAAAGCCAGAGTGGACGATGAGCAGCGACAGACTTGACCACACAGGATTTTATCAATTCGTAAAAACACGTCTTGAGTTGTGAAAGTCCCGAGTTTACTTACTTAAGCATACAACCGTTCCTCCATTCGTTGTTACATATTGTAATATATATCGCCTTCGTATGGGAGTGCAGGCTAAAAGTCACTCAGTTCAACTATGAATTATACATTGTTCACATTGTATACTGCAGATTAACGCATTTACAGTTCGAGTTCGCAGAGTAAAATTGTAATAAATAGTCACATTTACCAGTGCAAGCACTCGACGGTGCTCGATGGTCCTGCTCCGCTGTCTCCGTGTTGATTTTGAGTTTTGTTCTGAGTCTGTGTGTGGATTCCCCCCCGCCCACGCTCCAGGAAATAATGAAACAAATCAGATCAGAAATGATTTACTTTCAATGTACCAATGCTTCAATTCGTTTCTTCAATGATTACATCCAGCATTGAATGGCTGGCAGCATGGCAGCATTGAACAGGGTTTTGTTTTCCTTGTTTTGACCGACGCCACATGTATTCATGTACCCCTCATTAACCTGTTGCGTTTCTGGATGAACTGATGGGCCCGTGACAGACTGACACACACTGGGATGAAAAGGACCTCTGGTTTTGTAAACCTCAGGTAAACGTATCATAAAAATCACAGAAAATGTACAAAAGTGTTACACCAACAACACGCTTCAGTTGGTGAGGAACAAAAGGCCATTATTCTTGGCGAGGGAAAACATAAAAGGCTGAGGTGTCATAAGGTCACTTGTCAAATCTGGGCTAAGTTTTCCAGAAACATTCAGCCAATTATTACTTACTCACTGTGATGAACGGGCAAGCATTGCCATGCTGTTTGAGGGCGTTTTTTGGGAAACCCAACACAGTTTTGAGTTTGTAATCTATACCACACACACTGGCAACAACAAGTTATCCAGTTTAAATTAAATTGTCAGTTTTTTCCTCATCATATAATAGATACTAGTAAAATATAGCTAAAAATGTAGCTCATTTCAAGATATCTTTTATCTTAGAAAGGCCTAAATATCACATTCTGTATTTCAAGAAATCTTACCAAGTGAATTTTCACTTGTTCCATTGGCAGATTTTTTACTTTTTACTCATGATAATGGCAAACCTGAGGAAGAGAGAGAGGATACAGCAGCCTATGTGAAGATACTAGATGGTATGCTCAGCTGCTGCTTCAGGCCCTGATTTCTCTTGGTTTGTGTGTCCAGGTGTCCTTGCGCAAGACATGATGTAACTGATCCTGAAGAGCAAGTTGTCGCAGGCATCTGTGTATGAATGTATGTGTACATACATTCATACACGCTTGTGAGACCATCCCGATCTCGCAAGTTCACATTCTGTATCTCTCAGGGGATCAGTCTGGCCTCGATCCCGTTGAAAGCTGTAATGGAAAATTACATACCAAAGTGTTGTGCCATCTGTAGCGAGGGTTGTTTTCATGCAAAAGAGTTGGATGTCACCGTGCCCTCACTAACGAGGAAAACTCTGGAGCCTCTATGCCCCCTTTGTCTAAGATGACACCTGGTTGTCTCTTTGTCTCTTTGGCTACTTCGCTCTCAGACCCCACTGTTAATAATAACCCATCAGCGCTGATTATATGTATTTGATATTTAATAAATGTTTGTCTACTATACTGGTCTAAAATCCACTGACAGTTGTTTTTATTGAACAGATTTCCACCACAAAGCCTTTTCCAAAAATCGTCTACTCCACTCCAGAGGCAAACATTGTACTTTTTACTCCACTACATTTATCTGACAGCTTTAGTTACGAGTTACTTTGCAGATTGATGTAATATACAATAGTCTCACATTTACCAGCTGCAACATTAAAGTGATGAACACATGAATGCGTGTAATCCAATAATATACATTATTCTGAAATGGGTATGTAGCAGTGTTTGTGCTACCCGCCACACACACAATAAACACACACACACGAGAGATGCTTGCACTCCTTTGTGTGTGTGGTGATGGCTTCTTTAACCTGTGTGCACTGATTCAATGCACCTCAAGTGTGCAGCCCTACCCCCATGAGTACTTTTAGTTTTGGTACTTGCTTTTATTTCAGTACCATTTTCAATGCAGGACTTTTACTTGTAACAGAGTACTTCTACAGTGTTTTCCTCTACAGCTACTTTTACACCCAGATGTGTGCTGGATAGATGAGCCTACAAGCCTACCCAGCAGACTGTAGCAACTGGTTGGCTGATCTATCCATTGATGCAGCTGTGGGGAATGAGTAATTAGTAATTAATTAATTAGTAATTAAAAAGTAACAGAATGCTGTTTATTGACACCTGTGTACTCTCCCCACAGTAAGAGGCTGGATGTGAAAGTGGCAGCTAGTTATTCCTATACAGTGGAGACAGTCTTCTGGGAATAGGGCTGAGCCGCCCTGCCCGTCATCACCCCAAAACCCTTTCCCGCCTCGACACACCAACCATCAGGGCGGTTATAGGTCAGACTCAGCCTCAGCCTCAGTTCCAGGAGCCCCACTTCGAGCCCCTAAGACGCCAGGACCGGAGTGCAGGCGCTGCGGCCGGCCCGGCCACAACCCGGCCACAACCCAACCAAGTGCCCCATGATGGAGGTGGGGCAGGTGGTAGAGGTGGCCGCGGCCACATTATATTTGGATCTTACTAGTTATATTTTATTGTCAAAAATAAACAGCAGTGTTGGGCAAGCTACTTTGAAAATGTAGTGAGCTAAGCTACCAGTTACTCTGCCATGAATGAAGCTTCACTACACAGAAGCTACCACCCAGTCAAATGTAGCAAGCTAAGTTACACAAACACTGCAAAAGTAGTTCACTACATGTGAAGCTACTTTAAGTTGCGCCAACTTAACATGGCAATCAACATGAGAAACTACATGTTTAAATGACCAAATTCATGCAAAGTCAATTCCATTGGGTTATCAATATACATGCCAGTCACTATAATTAATTAAATCAAAGACCAAAGATTGCTGGGATTCCATTTCTTTATTAGAACCTTCCAGCCAGTGAAGAATAATGCCTGGAGTAATAGGCCTAACAAACAAAACTACAGAAGTCAAACCATCCAGTAGTAGGACTTTATAAAAAACCATCCCTGTTTCATTAACATACCCATCCCCTGAAAGAGGATGTGCCAATGTGCTCCATAATTCCCCAATGACCACTCAAGAGAGAGACAGACAGAGAGAGAGAGAGAGAGAGAGAGAGAGAGAGAGAGAGAGAGAGAGAGAGAGAGAGAGAGCAAGAGAGAGACAGAGAGAGAGAGAGACCTTTACATCTCTGGGGGTCTTCCTTGTGTTACGTTCTCCAGAGCATTTTTTTGCATTAAAGCACATTTTTGAACATCCACATTTCACCTGTAGTGTAACATTGAAAGATATTATAGAATTTCTAACCAAAGACAGCGTGGTCATGTGAGTGTGTTGTGTGTACGTGTGCGTGTGTGTCAGTGCACAAGGCTAGCTCAGGTAAGTATGTATGTGTGTGCGGGTGTGTGTGTCATCTCATAAGAGGTGTTTGTTTACCCTACACAAGAGCAGTTTCTCGAAGTTGGCATCTGAAAGGCGGTTTCTCTTTGGCCTGAAAATGTCTTTTCCCACACTAAAGAGACGCTCACAGGCTGCACTTGCAGGGAATCCTGTATTATATTTAAGGAATATTTTCTTCATTAGTGGCAGGTTTTGAAATGCACTGACAAAGTTTGCCTCAGATGACTGCAAGTAAATGTCCACTTCATTCTGCTGTGTTGATGGGAGTGATGGGAAGTATCCAGTTATCTCATCTTTGTCTTCACTGTCATCCTCACCTTCTTCCTGCATGCAATCAGTAGACTGACTTTGAAGAATTTTGACCTCTGCCTTCAGGCTGGATAAAACTTCAGCCTTCTTTGCTCTGGGGATGTACGTTAGCCTAAACATGGGATGAGCTGCAGAGGCAATGAGCAACCTAGTGTCTTCATAGATATATTCAAACCTCTTCTTAACCCCACGTATGATTGCATCCACCAAGGCATTACAGTGCTGAAAAGTAGTGTCAAGCTTCAATTGTTCCATTTTGTCAACAAGAATGGTAATTGTTGGCACCAAAGCTCCACTATGCATGTAGACACGGATTGCAGCAAATTAATAAGTACATAAGTACACATCACATATTTACCTGAACATACTCCTTTATAAAGGTGAGTTCTGCTGCTTTGAATCGAACGACTTGCAGTTTCTCACAGGTGTCGTCGAATTCTTGACGTTTTGTCAGGATACAAGTGTTGAGGCGCTCCATGGCATGGTATGTAGAATTCCAGCGTGTTAAAATGGGCACTGGCAGCTGGCACCCTAGCTTGTCTTGAATGACGTCCGAGGCTTGAGTGCTCCTATGTTGTTTATTCCAAATGGCTTGACATTTGCCTATCGTTGATCTTGACACCTTTTTAAAGGGGTCAGACTGGGTAACAGCTGTTCAATGTCTTTTGTTGCAACAAGGTTGAGGGTGTGGCAGGCCACACCGTTAATTGCTGCGGAAGACTGACATCTTCATCTCCATCTCCTTCGTTTAGGATGTCTGTTAAGTTTATGAAGACAGTGTCATCCTCTTCTCCTTCTTCATTCTCCTCTTCCCTTAGACTCATGATTTGGACTTCTGCAAAGACACTGAACGCCTTAACAAAATTTGAACCGTTGTCAGTTGTTATGGTGACTTTGTCTTTGATGTTGAAGTCTCTGTGCACGTTATCTAGCATCTCTGCCAAAACATTGTGCGTGTGACGCCCTACTATCCTCCGACACGCTAATGCACCTGAGCAGATGCTCAGGCTTTTCTCATCTATCCAGTGGATAGTCACCCCAAGGAAGCTCCGATTGTTTGCTGACCAAGCATCTGTTGTGGTGCATACATGGCTCAGTGTGGATAATTTCTCCGTAAGCGTTCTCTTCATTGATGAATACTCATCGTCAAGCATCCTTCCCAATGTCCTCCTTGAAATCAAATGCCTATAGGGCAAAATTTCTTTAAATAAATCAACAAACTCTGGCCTCTCTACAGTGTGAAGTGGATGTAATCCTTGAACTATGAAATTAAGGATCAACTTGTCAAATCGCTGTTGGGATATGATAGGGTTACGGGCTCCACCACTGAAAAACAGTGATACACTGCCTTGTGTGTGTGGGGGGTCAAGGTGTTCCTCCTCATGTGTTGCACTCCTCTTTTTGGCCTGCTCCCGTTCTTTGTCCAAGGAGGCAATTTTGTTTGGGTGCATCCTCTACAAAAAAAAAAATGTAATATTGATTAATGTGGCTGCAAATACAGGTAATTGGTTGTCAGCAATTTCATTCATTGCTGCATTTGGGTCAGTGTACTTTTGCATTCATTTGTTTTCCATTTTTGAAACAAAATCCAAAGTCGAAAAATCATTCATTTTAAAGCTTAAATGTGTTTAAATGGGAAACACGCCATTTTAAAGTGTATGACAAGTTAACAACCATTTTTGACAAATGAAAGGAAATGAAGTAGTGATGTTTTCCTTGAACAATTCAACTTTAAATACAATAGAGCAACATTTACAGTCATTTTTATAACTTTTAATGGACTCTGTTATGATGTCAAGGTCATATTAGTTATTTTCTGGAATGTTTATAAATATCTGTAAATGTTGTATTGTATTCTAATGTATTTAAAGTTGATTTTATCAAGAAACCTTGCTTCATTCCCCTTCATTTGTCTGTTGGGAAAATGGCTATAAGACTTACGAACTCCTTTGTCTCTTTGGCTACTTCGCTCTCAGACACCACTGTGTGTATGACTGAGAATAACCCATCAGCGCTGATTGTATGTATTTGATACTTAATAAATGTTTGTCTGCTATACTGGTCTAAAGTCCACTGGTGACAGAGTTGTTTCTTATTAGTTAACAGATTTCCACCACAGAGATAGAGAGAGAGAAAGAGAGAGAGAGAGAGAGGACTGCCTAAACCCTCCATCTGAGTGTGGGGAATATTCTGCCCCGTTGTTTTCACTTCTATGAAAGAAACCAAAACCTTTAGGTATGCTGGAGTGTCTCGGATTCAGGCCTGAAAGCGTCTCTCATGCACTGGGCTCTTCTGAGCCCAGTCCATGAGACTCAGGTAGGTGGGTAGATGTTTCAGGAGCCCCGAAGGTCGGCGAGAGATATCCGTTCCTGTTCCTATCTGTGTCCATGACATTAGGGCCTCAGTGAGCCCATGCTGTAGACACCACTGTGTCTCTCTCAAGTATATATTTGGCCCGCACAAGCTGTTTTTGTCTGTACTGTTGTTCTGCCTTTTTCATTCAGGTTCTTGCATGTATGGACATCCTGGGGTTGAGCTGGGATGGAATGACAGGAACGGGTGTCCTGTGGGACTGCATCTATTCACCAGGGGAGCAGCACGTCCCCAAGTTCCTTTCACCTTCCGAACCATCCTTCCCACCCTCCTGCGCGACCTATGTTGCCCTCTGCAGCCTGTTGAACTGGCTCCAGGTGTACAGCGTTTCCAGGATTGCCGTCACATCTGACTGGTAGTTGTCCACCTTTATTTCTGTCCTCCATGGCTAGCTGCCCTCCACATCAGCTGTCAGTAAGCCCAGGAATTACAACTTCGTCATCAGTCAGAGTGGCGACGTTTGTTTGTTTTTGCACACTCTGACATTGCTGTCCTCTATTTCTGCAATGATTGCACACACTGCCTCTCTTTCTGTACAAGGTTGCAGGCGATGTCCTCTTGTGACCCTGGATTGTAGCTTAGGCTGCTTTGATATTGCGCTGCCATGCTTTTGAGAGGTACAAGTAAGTCTCAAGCATTTCTTCTTGCTTCTTCACCTGCTTGCTTTGGTAACCGCCTTCTCTAAAATCAGTTCCAGGAATCTCTGAGACCCACCTCAAGACTATCTCTCACCCTTTCATCACGCAGAGCCGCAGATCCACACAGTGCTCCGCTAGGCATTGCGGTAACGTCAACACTACAGTCTTTAATTACTTAGTCCTGGGGCCTGTTTAAGACGAAGACCGTTGTGGTACTCACGATTGAGGAGGAGAACCACCGTTGCTAATGTGCTCTATGTTTGTATAGAGTTAGGGGCCAGGGGCCGCAGAGAGTCCTTTTAAAAAAATAAATGATACGTATGATTTATTTGTGGAATTTTCAAACACAAGAAACACACATACATAAACCCTCACATGTATGACTGAGTAAAAGGGAGTAAAAGAGACCATTCTACCATTCTGTAAGATGGGGTAGGCATTGGCAAAGATAGTGGTGATATGAAGACGAGGGTAATCAACAACACAGGAAAACAAACAAACAAACAAACAAAAAGCCCCAGAAAACCAAAACAGAACATTTAAAATAAATAAATAATAATAGTAATAAAAAATAATAACAAACATATAATAATAACAAATATATGTACAAGACATTTTAAAGCAGTAAACAACTCGACATACTGTGTGCTACTAGTGTAGGGAAAACAGGACTCGGCCAGGGGGTGCAGGATGTTGTTGCAGTACGGGGGTTGCTCAGCCAGTGGGGACAACATCTAGGTGAAGGGATCCGACATGGTCTAAGAAGGGTTGCCAGATTTTAGAAAATGTTGCGTTAGAGCCACGGAGAGAGTATTTAATTTTCTCTAATTTTACAAAGAATAGGGCATCCTTTATCCAATGGGTATGAGAGGGAGGACAGGGGCTCTTCCAGTGTATCAGGATAGCACGCCTCGTTAGTAATGTGAGAAAAGCCACAAGTTCGACAAAATAGGATGGCAGTGAGTGGGGAGTGGGCAGGAGCCAACTAAGGGTGAGGGGTGGATGTTAACAGATGTGATGGCTGAGAGTGAGTCAAAGACAGACTTCCAAAACAGAGACAAGGGGGGACAAGACCAAAACATGTGGGCGAGATTAGCTGGTCCTTGGTGGCATTTATCACAATTTGGATCAGTGCCAGGAAAGATGCGAGCTAGTTTGCTTTTAGACCAGTGGACTCTATGAACTACTTTGCATTGTATGACCCCGTGCCGGGCGCAAATGGACAACTTGTGCACCCATTTCAGAGCAGACTGCCAGACTTCAGCCTCAATCTCTATATTGAGGTCCTCGGACCAAGCAGTGTGTACACTATCAGAGGCCGAGGATTGGTGTGTGAGTATAGTATTGTACAGCTCTGAAATGTTACCTTTGAGGCAGGGATTAATATAAAGAATGGTGTCGACCAAATTAGAAGGAGGGATAGCAGGAAAGCCAGGGAAGCGATTGCGAACAAAGTCTTGAATTTGTCAAAATCTGAAAAAATGGGTCCTTGGCAAATTGAATGCACTAGTTAACTGATCAAAGGATGCAAATGTACCATCAATGTAAAGATGCTTTACAGACGCAATCCCATGATCCCCCCAGGTGGCGAATGCCCCATCCTTAACAGAAGGGGGAAACAGAGGGTTGGAGTGTACTGGGGATGAAAGAGGTATTACCTGGAGTCCAAAGTGGCACCTTAATTGAGTCCAGATCTTGAGGCAGTTTTTAACTATAATGTTATTGGAGTATGGTGATGAAGGTAATGTCAGGGGGAGGCACAAGAGGGACAACAGAGAGGAAGAGCCGCATGAAGCATCCTCAATATGCAGCCACGGTGGGGGTTGACCGTTAAGACAGCGCCAGTGCAAAATAGACCGAATGTTTGCAGCCCAGTAGTAAATTAAAAAGTTAGGTAGTGCTAGACCCCCTAATTCTTTGGGTTTTTGTAGAATGTCCTTTCGAATTCTGTTTTTTTTTTTTGTTCCATATAAACTGAGAGATCGAACTATCGAGTGAATGGAAGAAATGTTTTGGGATGAAAACGGGAATGCATTGAAAGAGATATAGAAATTTGGGAAGCACATTCATTTTCATGCAATTTATCCTGCCAGCAAGAGAAAGAGGTATGAGAGACCAACGTTGGAAGTCTTGAGTCAGTCGAGTCATCGAAGGGGTGAAATTACATTTAAACAAATCTGAATAATTCCTAGTTACACAGACGCCCAAATATCTAAAACTTTCCAGATGGCAAATTTGACAGGGGATAGGCTGTAGCTGCAGCATTAATAGGCATGAGTTCACTTTTTTGAAGATTCAATTTCTAACCTGAAATTTGCCCAAACTCCTTCAGCAAGGCTAACACTAGGGGGATAGATCTGTCAGGGTCGGAGACGAACAACAAAAGGTCGTCGGCATACAAGGACAGTTTATGCTCAACACCTCCCCTTGCGATGCCCAGCATCTGACTGGACCTGAGGGCCACCGCCAGTGGTTCGATGGCAATGGCAAACAGTAGTGGAGAAGTGGGCAGCCATGCCGAATTCCACGTTTTGAGGGGAAAATAATCAGAGTAGTCATTGTTTGTGCGGACACAGGCTAGGGGGGATGCATATAGAAGCTTAATCCATGAAATAAATGTGTTACCAAATCCAAAACTTTTCAATACGTAAAACAGATGGGCATTCAACGCCATCAAATGCCTTCTCATCAACCATTGAAATGACCAGTTCCGGTGTATCCAAAGATGAGGGCGAATATAATATATCAGAATCAGAATCAGAATCAGAATCAGAATCGCTTTATTCGCCAAGTAGTTTTCACATACGAGGAATTTGCTGTGGTTGTTGGTACATACAGACAACATAGGAGTAATAATAATAAGAATTAAAAAGCATAAAAAAGCAAGTAGTGTAAAAACGACAATAAGCATAAATATAAAATAAAAAATAAAGTAGAGTAGTATGAATGGATATATACAATACAGAATGATTTATGAGATGATATACAATATATACAATGATGATATACAATGATATACAATGATGATATACAATTCAGAATGATTTATGAATGATGAGATATTTACAATACAGAATGGTGAGATATTTACAATACAGAATGGTTTTTCAGAATATGGAACGGGTGTGGGTTGTGCGTTATTGTCATGTGTACTGTCTATGGAGGCGGGATAAGAGTCTGTCAGTGGGGGTCCCAGGCCTTGTTAATGAGGCTAACTGCAGATGGGAAGAAACTGTTTTTTGTGGCGAGAGGTTTTGGTCCTGATGGACCGCAGCCTCCTGCCAGAGGGAAGTGTTTCAAACAGTTTGTGTCCGGGGTGAGAGGGGTCGGCCACAATCTTTCCCGCACGCCTCCGGGTCCTGGAGGCATACAGGTCCTGGAGAGATGGCAGATTGCAGCCAATCACCCTCTCTGCGGAGCGGATGATACGCTGCAGTCTGCCCTTGTCCTTGGCGGTGGCAGCAGCGTACCAGATGGTAATGGAGGAGGTGAGGATGGACTCGATGATGGGAGTGTAGAAGTGCACCATCATCGTCTTTGGCAGGTTGAACTTCTTCAACTGCCGCAGGAAGAACATCCTCTGCTGGGCTTTTTTTGTGATGGAGCTGATGTTCAGCTCCCACTTGAGGTCCTGGGAGATGATGGTTCTCAGGAAGCGGCAGGACCTTCCCACGAATATTGGGGACTGGACGAGTCTCTCAGGGTGATGGGGGTGAGTGGGGCTGCGGTCCTTTCTGAAGTCTACAACTATCTCCACTGTCTTCACAGCATTGAGCTCCAGGTTGTTCTGACTGCACCAAGTCGCCAGATGGTCGATCTCCCACCTGTAGGCGGACTCATCCTCACCAGAGATGAGTCCAATGATGGTGGTGTCATCCACGAACTTCAGGAGCTTGACAGACTGGTGACTGGAGGAGCAGCTGTTGGTATACAGGGAGAAGAGCAGAGGGGAAAGAACACAGCCTTGGGGGAACCGGTGCTGATGGTCCGGGAGTCAGAGATGTGTTTTCCCAGCCTCACGTGCTGCCTCCTGTCAGAACAGGAAGTCCTGTGATCCACCTGCAGGTAGAGTCAGGCACGCTCAGCTGGAGAAGCTTGTCATGTAGCAGAGATGGGATGATTGTGTTGAAAGCAGAGCTGAAATCCACAAGCAGGATCCTGGCATAGGTTCCTGTTGAGTCCAGGTGCTGGAGGATGAAGTGAAGGGCCAAGTTTACTGCATCGTCTACAGATCTGTTGGCTCTGTAGGCGAAACTGCAGGGGGTCCAGGAGAGGGTCCTGTGATGGATTTGAGGTGGGACAGCACAAGGCGCCTCAAAAGACTTCATCACACAGAGGTCCAAGGCAACGGGTCTGTAATCATTAAGTCCTGTGGTCCTTGGCTTTTTGGGGACGGGGATGATGGTGGAGGACTTGAAGCAGTCGGGTACATGGCAAGTCTCCAGAGAAGTGTTAAAAAATGTCTGTGAACACCGGGGACAGCTGATCAGCACAGTGCTTCAGGGTTGGATGGAAGACCAGAGTCCCGGGCCCGGCTGCTTTGCGGGGGATTCTGGCTCTTGAAGACCCTGTTTCACATCTCTTTCCCGTAATGGACAGAGGTGTCGCTGAGGTGGGGGGGAGGGGGGCTCTGGGGATGGACAGCTGTGGGAGGCCCAGGCGTGCCCTGCCTGTGGTGTTGGGAGTGGCGGCGGTGGACTGGAGCTGGTGGGTGGTGTCACGGGGATGGTGTCAGGAACTGTCCATTGTCTTTCACCACCACAGCGAGCATTGTAGAACTCATTCAGGTCGTTGGCCAGGCGGAGTTATTCATGGAGTGGGGGTTTTGCTTGTAGTTTTTGATCTGTCTAAGAACCTCCCTCCAGACAGAAGCAGAGTCATTGGCTGAAGAACTGGTTTTGAATTTCCTCTGAGTAAAAGCTCCGCTACTTGCTACTGCGCACCTCCTTGCTAAACCTGTACTTTTGACTCTTTGAACAAAGCTCTGTCCCCACTCCTAAATGCATCTTCCTTCTCTGCCCTTGACTGTCTGAGTTTGGCTGTGAACCAGGGTTTGTCATTGTTATAACTCACCCTGGTGCATGATGGTACACAGCTATCTTCACAGAAGCTGATGTAGGCAGTCACAGCCTCTGTGTTACTCGTCCAGATTGTTGGTAGCAGTCCTGAAAACATCCCAGTCAGTGCAGTCCAAACACGCCTTGAGATTCTCCACAGCTTCACTGGTCCACTTCTTTGATGTCCTCACAGCAGGTTTAGAGAGCTTTAATTTCTGCCTGTATGCAGGAATCAGGTGGACATGACGTGGTCGGAGTGTCCCAGTGCAGCTCGGGGGACGGCGTGATAAGCACTGCCTTACTGTGGTGTAACAGTGATCCAGGAATGTTCTCCTCTCTGGTCGGGCATTTAATAAAAACTGTCTGTATTTGGGGAGTTCATGGGTGAGATTTCCTTTGTTAAAGTCACCGAGGACAATAACTAAAGAGTCCGGGTTTGTCCGCTCCACCACTCAGTATCTGTTCGGCGAGCATGCGCTGTGCCTCCTGCACGTCGGCTCGCGGTGGAATGTAAACACCGACCAGAATGAATGAGACGAAACTCACGGGGGAATAAAAAGGTTTACAATTAATGAAAGAGATGTCCAGATCAGGAGAAACAGTGTTGTAGGATCACTGTCACATCGTTACACCAGCCACTGTTAGTGTAGAAACACAAACCTCCGCCTTTCGTTTGCCGGAGAGTTCTGTGTCACGGTCCGCTCTGACGAGTTGAAGCCTGCCAGCTGGCAGCGCAGAGTCCGGAATCGATCCACACAGCACGTCTCCGTGAAGCACAAAACAGAAGATGAAGACAAGTCTCTGTTTTTTCCCCAACAGTAGCTGAAGTTCATCCAGTTTGTTTCCCAGTGAACGCACGTTAGAGAGAAAATATTCCAGGTAACGCTGTGCGATGTCCGCAGTCGGCGGAGACGCACGAGCGCACCAGCGCGTTTTCCTCTCCTCCGGCGTTTCGCTGCATGTACAAAGGTGAGCACACCTTTGACCAGAATGTCCAGTAATTCACAGATGTGGGCGATGAAAGTGGGAAATAAATCCGCAGGGGTTGTAGCCCTGATGTTTATGAGCTCTTCTCTGGTGTACGAGCTCCCGGAATTATCACAAAAAACTGGTTTAACAAACAAAACAAGACAAAACAACGCGCACCAACGCACCGAGCCGGCCGTCCATGGCGCCATCATGAATCAATCAAATAGCCGTTGACGTTATGGAACGAGTTGTCTATCTTTTACAAACCCTGTTTGGTCTGTGGAAATAATAGCTCTCAGAACAGACTCAAAACGTCTTGCTAACATTTTAGCTAATAGCTTGACGTCCGCACAAAGCAAAGAGATAGGGCGAAAACTACTGCAAAGAAGGGGATCCTTGTCCTTTTTTAATATAAGGGAGATAGTGGCCTGACGTAATGTTGGGGGGAGTGTACCAGATTGTAGCGATTCGTTGCACATGTTTAGCAGCAGTGGGGATAGTTTACCAGCAAATGTCTTTAGAAATTCGTCAGGGAAGCCATCAGGGCCCGGGCATTTCCCACTCTGCATCGACATTAAAGGCACTTTAAGTTCACCAACTGTAAAGGGTTCATCCAACCCCAAAGATGTTCAGGGTCAATGGAAGGGATGTTTAGGAACCTAAAAATGTTTCATATTGTGTTTCATCAGATTGAGCTTCTCAAGGTATATAATAAAGAACCTCAAAGTGCACTGTTAATTGCCTCGTTGATGGTTTGAGGATTAATAGTTATGCCATCGGTAGTACTGTATTCGCGCGTGATATGCTGGTAATGAAGAAGATTGTCGGATTGATGAGGCGAGTAGTCTACTTGATTTGTCATAATAATTTTGCCGTGTTTTTAGTCGTGATGCTGTTGCCTCATTGGAGGCCAGTCTGTAAAATTCAACCTTTTTTGTGAGTAATTCTTTAAAAAGATCTGCGTCAGGTGAGTCTACACACCTTGTCTGCAGTTCCGATATAGCCCTGGAGAGACAAGTACTCTTTTCAGTAGTAATCTTTTTCTGGGAAGCAGAATAAGATATTACTTCTCCTCGCAGGTAGGCTTTGCATGTCTCCCAGATTGTTGCAGCAGAAACAGCTGGGCTGACATTAGTGGAAATGAAAAGATCAATGCGACTGCTGATAGTTAAATTAAATCGTAGTACTGAATTAAAGCACCAGGGGGATCGTGACAGGAACCTACCAGGAAGGGATATGTCAACTATAACCGTTGCATGGTCTGATATTACTATAGGGCTATAGGAGCTGACAGAGTAATTTATTGTCAAGAAGAAAAAAATCGATTCGGGAGAAAGTACCATGGACAGGAGAGAAGAAAGAGAACTGCTTGGCACCAGGATTGAAAAAGGGCCAAACATCTGAGACTGCATATTGCTCCATGTAGAGTTGGATGACTTTAGCTGATTTAGATGGAGCACATGGCTTATTAGATGAACGGTCAAGTGAAGGATTGAGACAGCAGTTAAAGTCACCACCGAGGATGAGCTGGCAAGAATTTAAATCAGGGAGGGAGAAGAAAAAGTTCTTAAAAAAGTTCTCATTGTC
Source organism: Coryphaenoides rupestris (assembly GCA_002895965.2). NCBI lineage: Eukaryota > Metazoa > Chordata > Actinopteri > Gadiformes > Macrouridae > Coryphaenoides > Coryphaenoides rupestris. The sequence goes on from PIJE02001832.1 coordinate 31,330, forward strand.
CCAATTTGGACCATACACATTCGCCAAAGTCAGATTATTGCCACAGATTTTCCCCGTAATGATAATAAAGCGCCCGTTGGGGTCTGATATGACCTTGGACACAGAGAATGGGACTGATTTATGGACAAGAATTGCAACCCCACGAGCCTTACTTGAAAATGAAGAGTGATAGAGCTGGCCTACCCACCCCCTGCGAAGTTTGAGGTGGTCTGATGGCTTGAGTTGGGTTTCCTGTAGGAAGGCAATTTTAGTGTTCAAATGTTTTAAATGGTTAATCACTTTGTTACGCTTTACAGGAGAATTCAACCCTCTGACCTTCCAACTAGTGAATCTCAAAGCACCCCTTGGTGGTGTCAAGGTGTTAGAACATAAAGTGATACTTGGGGGCCTGGGCAGGTGTCGTTCCTGCACGTCCCCATCCCCATGACTGGCATCCACTGCCTGTAATCTAGCAGCACACAGAGAGAGGGCACCTGAGCGGGTCGAGCATGTTGAGTAGCAAAAGTAGCACACATGTAAACATATAGAAAACATGAAAAAAAGAACAACATGATGGAAAACCTAACTGAAAAAACATTAAGCATACAAGCCTCCCCCCAGCCCTCCCCTCCCCTTAACCCAAACCGCAAACCAGTTGCTGTATAAGACAGCAACAAGCAACACTCTGATACACTGACCAGCATATCTTGATACTTCCTTAATCCTATCGCTCTATTCCCACAGTATGTTGATAAACTTCAAGAACAAAAGTAATACCTTTTTTATATACCTCAAGTGAAACGCATTAAAACGTTTGCAACAGGGATATATGCAGGGTTTTTTTAAGGCATTTAAGCCGAGCTACGGTAGTCTGCCGAACATATAGGCCAGGGGTTTTCAACTGGTTTTGTCCCAGGGACCACCATTCTGACTAGAAAGTAATCCGCGGCCCACTGATGTGCGTGCACACGCGTGCGTGCCTGCGTGTGTGTGTGTGTGCGTGCGTGCATGTGGATAGAAGGAAGCTTTAACATTTGGTTTTCCATGTTGGTTATATTTAAAAACCTCAAACAAATCTAGATAAACATATTCCCACCGTGTAAAAAAACAACAAAAACGGTTGTGTTGAAATATCAAAGCGAATTTATAAAATAAAATAAAATCAATGGTGAACTGATCAACGTAGGCTCGTGTTGCGGACCCCCTGCAATGCCGTCGCAGACCACCAGGGGGCCGCGGACCCCCGGTTGAAAACCCCTGTAGGCTACCTAAAGAAACAGTATTAACCTTGCAGCAGAACATTGGTGCAAAAATATATACATATAGTGTTCTCCCCCTCCACCTCCAATTAGTCATGCAAATCATATTCTTAAAAGTATATCATTAATAAAGACAAAGAAAAAGGAAGGGGAAAAAAAGGGGGGGGGGGTGGCTTATGTAAAGCAATAGCAGTCATCTGTAAACTTCCATCGACGTAAAAGCCCAATATGAACGTAGGCTATCCATAAAATGAGTTCAGTAACAGTCAGATAGATAGAGACACATACAAATAAAACGCCAAGGGAAATACAATTGAGAGTAATGCACAATTAAAATGCAGTTAGAGTCAGTTAGGCGGATCTGTGTTCAAGGCCTGGACAAACCTGTCAGCCTCCGAAGCAGACATGAGCCATGTCTTGTCCCCTTTGGGCACGGTGATGCGCAGCTTGGCTGGGTAGAGGAGAGCCGGCTTGTACAGTTCAGCCACGCTTGTACAGTTCAGCCATGGAGCTTTTGAACTCGGCGCGCAGCTTTAACACGTCGGGGCTGTAGTCGTCATAGAAGCGGATTCTATGGCCTTTGTAGATCAACTCTCCTCGCCTGCGAGCCTCGCGGATCACCAGGTCTTTAATTTGGAAGCGGTGGAATCGTAGAATGACAGGCCGTGACTTCCCTCTTGGAGCAGGCTTGGGTGCGAGGCTCCGGTGAGCTCGGTCTAGCTCGGGGGGCGAAGTAAGCATCTCTGTCCCGAGGACATCTACGAAAAGTTGGGCGAAGAACACGGATGGACGAGAGCCTTCAATCCCTTCAGGTAGGCCGATGATCCGGAGGTTTTGGCATCTGCTGCGACCCTCCAGGTCTGCCACTTTAACTTTGAGTGACTTATTATCTCCCTGCAAAGCGGAGCACGTAAACTCAAGTTGTTGGAGACGCTGATCAACTTCAGTGGCATTAGCTTCCAGAGAGCTGACACGCTGCCCATGGTCTGCAACAGTGGAATGCAAGCTATCTAGCTTGGATGTTAGAGACTCAAATGAAGACTTGAAATCAGCCGCGATAGACGTTCTATGGCCGTCCAGCAGTAAGCTAATCTCAGCCATAGTTATGTTAGCAGTTGACGGAGATTCCTTTTCCGCGTGCTTTCCCTTCGATTTGGACATTGCTGGGTAGTCCGTACAGACAACACCGACTTATAAACACGTTGCAACCGTTTATACGGGAAGAAGCGAGGTTGAGAAGGTATACAAAAGTTGGGGAGAGTGGGAGCGAGCTGGGAACGCGTCTACTTCGCACACCACATACCGGAAGTCCGCAGGGAGTCCTTGAGCACCAATTTTAGACCCACCCAAAAAATCCTCAAGAAGAAGAATGAAAATTGGTTTTACGGTCTAACTCTACAATGCAGTGCTACATTGTTCACACGTATTTTCACATGTCTTCAGCAATGCTTTTCTAACATGTAGAATATATTTAGGTAATAAATAGAGGTTTGCTATTGTCATACATATGACATTGAGAATCCATTTGAGAATCAATTATTTTATTGCCCAACAAGGGCAATAAAATGTATTTATTTATATATTGAATCAACAAGTATCGAAACTGAACCAGCCTGACAGTGTCACAGAATCAGGAATTTGTGTACAGGTTAATACAAATATTCAATGCAAAAATGGTTGTTGTTTAAAATAGGATAAAAATGTCCAAAAGATACATTATTTTTATTATGATCATTATTACCAATTTATCGGAAATAGTATATACGGTATACATATTAAATGTTTAATATAATATAATATAAATGTTTACTCGGTTGCACACCAGGTGCTAGAAAAATGCAAATGTAAAAATGTCGACAGAGAAAAAAACCAGACAATAAAACAAAACAAGAAATTAGACTGAAATTGTCACTCTCTCTCTCACTGCCACTCTTTTTTTTTTTTACAATGGAACAACTCAGAAATGTATTGAAGGGTTAAAATAGGGCTTAGATCCAATAGCATTTTCAGCCTGTTGGATGGCAGGTCAAGAAGATTCAACTAAATCACAGGGTGGACTATCATTCACCTATTCCGAATTATGGGTCAAATTAGTTCATCAACATTAAGTTATGTTTTATAGGATATATTAATTCCCTGTTAACTTGTTGAACTATGCATACAAAAATACTGGCCTGGAAATATCAGTCCTGTTGGAACAACATCATGTGTTTTAAAGTAGCCCGTTGAAATTCTGAAAAGTTTTCTTGCTGTCTTCAACCTTGAGTGTTCGTTCTTAGTGTACTAAGAAAGAAAATTGGCGGTTTTCTTTGTTAGTAGTCTATGTTTAATCTGTCAAGTCAGTGTAAGAAGTAATGTCAGCTTACACATTGCCAAAGGTTTGACTCATGTGTTTCCTTAAACAGGCTGTAAACAACACTTTATAATCTCACACAATACACTGTTAAGTCGCTGCCGATTTACAGTTGATTTAAACGGCTACATTATAATACATACTACGATACTGACAGGTGGAAACCAATTGTGACATATTTAGCATAATAAGGTCAATAATTCAGCTGTGTGTTTGTTAAATTGCAGCATTCCCTTGTATTTCTACATGTATTTTCCATTATTTTTATTCAACTCTCTAACACTATAGCACTTACCTCACACTTTACTTTTCCCATTTGCACACAATTTACATGTATGTACAATTTCTCCTTTCACTTACGTCCTCCGTCCATGTCCCTTAACACCATATTTCCTTCTACTATACCTTTTCTCTGCTTTTACCATCACAATAGCTTCAATATTCAACCTCACTGTCCCCTGCTTACTCCAATTGTTTTTATCTATTCTCAAATCTATCTGGAAGGCCTAGCCACTTTCAAATTACACTTTTGGGGACTGCTTTTCTGTGCTGCTGTTTGGGCGACTTGGGGGCGTTGTCTGGAGGAGGCCATTGTGGTTTGGTGAGCTGAATGTCTTCCTCCATTTTGAAGCCTTTCATTGGGGGTTCTGCATGTGGGGGCCAAACCACAGACATCTTACTTGCGTTTGGTTTGGTGTCATCTAATAAATGTGCCGAATCCAGACTGCTAACTGAATTTCTCCAGTCAGCTTGGTCTGGCGAGCAGAGGAGGGCAGCAGGCTGGCCAAGCCCGTCAATGGTCCCCTTGGACTTGAGGAGCTGTTTATAATGGGCCGGGCAGTACAAATGTCCATGGAGATACATAGAGTTGCCAAGGCTGAAAAAAATGGATACCTCGCATCATGGAACAAGCTAAAATGCTGTTGAACTGAACAACAGTTTGAATCAAGCAAACTTAATTTGTATCACGTTTTATTTTTGTCACTGCAAAACTGCAATATAATTATGAACAAGGAAAACACAAGAAAAAACTAAACAGATTCACAACTTGATTAAAGAAAAGGTCAAATGTAAAAAGTATGTTTTAAAAATTAGAATTTTAAGAACACATTTTTTAAACATTGCATTCTTTTTTATGATATGCAGACGAGATGACGTATTTACCTTAATATACTGGAGCAGTGTTCACAGCAGAAGCAGGATTTATGGTACTTCTTTTTGTCCATTATCAGCGCATCCATGGGGTAAACCCTCCTCCGACATACTGTACACAGCTCTGACTTCGGAACGCAAATCTTTTAGAAAGAGAGGAAACATGTGTTGAGCTTATTATTCCGGTTACCATCCATAGTTTGTACATCTCTTCACAACGTCAAAGCAGATGCAAAGGTCACGATGCTAGACTTGATATTTTCACCACAAATCTGCAATATAAAGTAAAGATTATGACTAATTCTCCTCCAAAAGACTTTATGGCCTATTTCTCATACTATATTTACAATACAAATAATATGAACACAAATAATAATACAAATAATAATCAATATGTGGGAGTGTGTGTGGTTGGTGGCTGGCTTGCTTAATTGGCCTCACCTGGCCCAGTTAGAGTCTGGGGCTCCATTGGCTAATCAGTGCGCCACAGGTTAAATCAGCCACCAGCACACACACTCGGAAGAGCGCAAGCATGCTAGTAGGTACCAGCTGTGCTGTCATGCCATTTTTACTTTACCTTTTAAAGTCTGGTTTCTTTTACAAGAAACCGGATTTCAATACAATTACAGCCTGTGTCCTTGGAGAACCCCTGAACTAAGCCACTTGATGTGGCAATGTAGCATAGCTCGTGCTACAATTGTTGTTGTGGTATTTAAGAATAACATTGAAAGTAGTACAAACCACATGTATTATTCCATTTTTTACCAAAAAAGCATTTCTCTTTCTGAACTCTCTGTCCCTGTTCCCCTCAGGTGAATTTATGTGTTTGTGTTTCTGCACCCTCTGCTGGACTTCAGGAGTATTGAAAAATCAGAATTATTTACCATGCCTTTATAATTTGTTTTCATCGCCCACGTGTCTTTGTTGCGTTTCTGTCTGCGCCTCCACCTGTCATAGCTCACCTCCTTCCATGTGTTGTTCCTTGTGTGTTGTTTATACTGTATGTTTTGTGGTTTCATGTTTTTTTCCGTAGTTTGTCTAGTCCTGTGTTGTTTCCCCACCCTTGATTGTCCTGCTGTTTTCACTTCCCTCGTTAGGTTTCTCACTATTTATACCTGCCCCAACCTTGTGTTTCCTGTCGGATTCTTGTTTTGGATGTTCGTGCCATGTGGTACTCAGGTCGCCTGCCTGCCTGCCTGCCTGCCTGCGCCGTTATCGTGATTAAATAATTTAAGTTAATCCTGCTGCCTGCATTTGGGTCCTTTCCCCACCTTCCTCTTTACCGTACTGTGACAATTAGTTCGAGGAAATATTCAGAAAATCAACTCCATTAATGTCAGACTCTTATGGTTTCCACGACAAAAAAGTCAAAATACAATGCAGAACACGCAATTGGTTTTCCATCCATTCCTGTTCCATGCCATTAGTAGTTTTTTTCACCATGATGCTGAGAAGTTTACCAGCTTGTGAAGACTCAGACTCAGTCAGTTGCCTCACAGCTTCCGATGTTTTCTCCTCGTTGACACTGTAGCCCAGACTCATAAAGACTGTCTCACTCTCTGTCCACGTCTTGTGGAAGTTCCTCAGCAGTTCCTCCGTCGAAGCCTCGTCGTAGGTCTCGGTTCGCTTTGCCACCTTCCGCCTGACTACGTCGGCATAAGAGAAAGGAACCTTTGGGTCGGATACGCTCTCAGAAGATTCAGACACCGTTTTCACGGTCTTGGTTCCCACTATCTTGTTGCCGAATTGGTCGACATTTGAGAAGTGCTCTGTGGTGACGGTGGTTTCAGAGAAGCCTGTTGGTTCTGATGACTCCGTGTGTGCAACGTCCCTATGTGAAGAAACAGGGGTGTTCTGTCGAGAACTCTCCCTTGAGCGCTGATGGTTCTTAGACTGAGGTCTGTCTGTTGTTGAATTCAACACCACAACGTCCTGATGGCTTTTCTCTGTATTGGGCAAGGAACATTGTTCGTCCAGTTTGAACACGTTCTTAATTGCCTGTATGTCAAACACAGGCATTTCCTGTTCTAGAATGTCAATATTTGATGTTTTGTTGGCTTCTGCGACTTCTATCTCATTGTCGAGGTGTTCCAAGAGTGCGATTGGTTCTTTTCTGGTGTAGACTCTTTCTTCTGATATCTCAAATCGGTTAACTAGACTCGATAAATCAACCCTGGGAGGTTCATCGATTTCTTTCTCCTCATGTCCCATATCAAAGTCCTCTACCTCTGGCCCCAAGTGTTCTGGAATATCAAAAGGATTCTTTCTTACATAGGTCTTATTTATTTCAGCTTTCTGAGCCTCTTCAAAAAGCACTTTTTTGTCTTTTACAGATAAAACCGCTTGCTCTGAAGTCAGATTGGCATCCAGCTCAATGTCCTGGAATGACCAACCAACATCTACAGTTGACGCCATTACACATACTTTATTTGCATCTACACTTTTATCTACAGCGGTATTTGTGTTCTTTTCTATGTTTACATGATTTACATCAGCCTTTGGTCGTTCTTCCACAGGCTTTTCCCGTTCATGGTCCTTTCCTACTTTCTTTTCATTCTTACATTCAGCTTTCTTATCCAATGTCTCTGAGAACACCACGGTTTGAGACTCAATCTTGATTTGCCGGTTGAATGATACAGGAGATGCCATGATCTCAGACCTCTTCTCTGTCACCGGCTGGGGTTGCAGAATAGGAGGGGGTGTCACACCATGCGATAGCTTGGCTGTCGTGTCCTTCAGCCGAGCCAAACTTTCAACTCGGTCAAAAGTAGGCGATGGTGTTATTCTGGTGATGCGCAACGTGGGGGTATCCGACCTGTGGGGTGGGGGAGTGGGGGGCGTGGCCGGCCTGTGCAGCAGGATAGGCGATGAGGTGACCATTTGAGGTGAGTCAGTTCTCCTTGTGGATTCGATTGTAATGAAGGTCGGCGAGGGTGGTCGTGTTCTCAGTGAGGGTGACGGAGCTCTAAGGTCAGATGGCCTGCCCTGACTGGCTTCCTGTTTTCTACTTTCCTGTGATTTCTTTTGCTTGGTTCCAGTCTCAACTTTGGTCGAGCCAATACTGATCTTTGATATTCTCTGTATCGCTCCAGAAGGGACCACTTTTTCACTAATAGACTCACATTCGTGTTTTTCAACTGTGTCATTTCCATCCAGAAATGAAAGTTTTGCCTCTGATAGTTTCTGTAAACGTAAAACAATTTCTTCAAGCTTTTCTACATTATTTTCAATTGCAGATAATTCCAAATTACATTTCTCCTCTTCACTCAGGATCCATACTGGAATCGTATTGAGCAGAGTTTTCACCGATTTTGAATTCGTTTTTACAGATACCCTTTGTAGCTCTGGTATTTGCAAAATGATTGACTGCACCTCTTGCCGTTGAGAATCCTTTGTTGTCTCTGGTGTGCAGTTAAAAATATCATTTTGTTCTGAATTGCATGTCACTGTGATAGATACATCCCCAATGTCTTTTTCCTTCTGCTGATTTGATGTTAAGACTTGGGTCTTTACTTGCTTTTCAACCTTAACCGTTTCCTGATGCACATTCTGCTCCACTGTACTTTCTGTGATGAGGACAACTTCCTTGTGGATCTGAGTATTTCTTTCTCCACTCACATCTTTACACATTTTGGTCACTGTTATTGTTTCCTGGCTTGCGAGGGATTTTTCACACACTGGTGATTTTGAATCTGTAGAGGGGCTCTTTGATTCTGTGGTTTCTTTACTTTGATCTGACTGTGCTGCAGCTTTGGACTTTTTCGACTTCTTTTTCTTTTTTGTTCCTGATGAACTTGCAGGTTGGTTTTCAGTGGCATTAATAGTAATCGCAGCAACAGAAGTGACAGTTGTAGATGCTCCTGTCGCAGCGGAAGAAGAACCAAAAACATCCTCTTTAACATCGGTCTTCACAGATTCCATGACCTGGGCAGGTACCTTAAACTCTGCAGTTTCCTTAACCTCTGCAGGTTCCTTCACCCGGGCAAGTTCCTTCACCTGGGCAGGTTCCTTCACCTCTGCAGGTTCCCTCACCTCTGCAGGTTCCTTCACCTGGACAGGTTCCTTCACCTGGGCAAGTTCCTTCACCTGGGCAGGTTCCTTCACCTCTGCAGGTTCCCTCACCTCTGCAGGTTCCTTCACCAGGACAGGTTCCTTCACCTCTGCAGGTTCCTTCACCTCCGCAGGTTCCTTCACCTCTGCAGGTTTCTTCACCTCCACCTTCAAATCATTAACTTGTGCGCCGCTCGTCTTCTCATTCTCATTAGCCTTATTGGTTTCTTTTGTCTGCTTTTCTTGCTTATTGTTCTTCTTTGCCTTCCCTGTTTTTCCATTGGAGGTCTTTGCTGTTTTAACTGGAGTGTCAGCGACCGCTTCTTGGGTGAGAGACTGTTGTGCTTTGGCTGCCTTAGTAGTTTTATCTTTGTCAGGCATTTTTGATTCCTTATCTTTTTTCTTCTTTCTCTCAGATTCCTGTAACTTTAATTTAATGTCTTCCAGGGTAACATTGTCTTTCATAGCTATGGTTCCAGCACTTTTATTTTGTATCTCCTTAACATCAGTGTTAGATGTCTGGATTTGATTAGTCGTAATGGACTGGGTGGATTTGGAGAAACCAGAAATAACAGATGTTGAAAGTGTCTGTTGTCTCAAAGTAGTTACATTTGAAGAAGTCTGCTGAACAGCTTGCTTGCTTGATACACCGCCGATAATGGAGGCAGATTGAATGGTTGTCACCATCTTTTCAGCTCTGTCCTCAGTATGGCCTGAGTTGTTATCTTGGCTGGAAAGCATTTCAAGGGCAGCTGTGACAGACTCGTCGATATCGGTTGGTGTTGGAGTAGTTTTAGTTCGTATTCTGAACTTTTCTTCTGCTTTAATCAGTGGAGTGTTGAACTTAGTCATCTTGCCTCTCATGGAAGGCGGAGGAGAGAGTGGAGGTGTAAATCTCATTGGGATGTAGACTTTCTTCAATGGTCTCGGGGATTCTGGGGGTGGAGGGATTTCACATGGCACATGTTTTCTTGAGTGCTTTGATTCAGTTTGGTTTACTTCCACCACAGATTTGTTGTGAGTAGCTGTAATTGACTCTTGTGTGACCTCCAACTTTGGCACAGGGCACAAAATAGGTGCTTTCCTTTTCATTTTCACATTTTTTGTCATTTTCTTTGCTTTACCTGGAGAGGGTTGCTTTACCTGTGATGGCATGTTATCCAACTCTTGCTGAGAAGGTGGAGGTGGGAGGATGTCCTGATCGTTACTTATGGGCGGAGGTGGAGGAGGAAGCTGATCAAGCTCAGGATCACCTGATGGTGAACAAGGAGGTGTGGGTGGAGGAGGCAGATCGATTTCTAATATTACTCGGGGTGCTAGATTGGCTGGCACTAGCATACCCATCATTCAAAATAGACTCCTTTCAGTACCTCGGTTACAAATCAAGTGTGACAGGGATTCATAATATATATTTTTATATTTTTGTTTTTTGGCAACACCTTTCTGTCAACTTTAATCCCAAATCTGTATTTTTGGCTTGGCTGTTGTAGTTGCGTCATACTGAGTTTTAATTAATTATACATAAATACATCATACATCATACATTTATCTTAAAGGGCCGTCCACAGTCTAGTACTCCTACTACTTATCTCTCAAAGTTTATCTGAAAATGTTGTATCTTCCGACTACAACATAGAAAATCAGTTTGCTCTATTGTATAATTTCTGGCTCTTAAGAAATATCCCCTAATTTGAATCCTATTGAACTCGCCTAGATTTTAAATCATGTCCTCATTGCCAGAGTGAAGTAATGGTCTGCTGATACTTCACTGCAACCCTCCAATCCTCTTATAGTTTTACTGCTGTGCAACAGCAGCCTGCACCCTGGGGCAGTCTATATAAACGTCTATACATACTAATAGTCTATTTATCTTCTATCTACACATGTACATATATCATCATATATACTATAGATATATATAAATAGAATAGAATAGAATAGAACTTTATTAATCCCGAAGGAAATTCTTGTGCCAGGTTGCATAGCGATACAGTACAAAAACCACAGATTGATAAAATAACGAACGTATGTGCAAATTACAGTTAAATATACAAATATGTGGGCAAGATAAGATATTCCGACGGCGAAAACAATTGGCATAAGAAGTGAAACATTATTGGACATGACATTAAGAATGAAGAATATGCCAGCGATGTTCACAGCAGGGGTCCCTCAGTGATTGCAGATGAGGGGCAAGTTGCCTGTAAATGACCAATATGGTATTTCTCCACCACACTCCCTCATTTGATTATTCAATAATCACACAATCAATCCAATCGTTATACCTATATAAGTGTACTCAGGAGTCGGTTACTCTGACCACATAGTGGTTCTTATCAGATACTGAGTCCTTGTTACTGGGTACGACTTGATGAACTTCTCCTTTCTTGTTCTAATGGCCCCAATTACGAGAAAAGAGTAAAGATCACGCCGTATCCGCCCCATAAAAACCCTTTAGGAGAAAAAAGTTTTGGGGGTACAAATTTATGTCAATGACCTCTAAGCGGAAAGTATCTTGTATAACGAGGTGTAGTTTACGAACTGTGTCTTAATACATTGCTGTGTTCATTGTCCTTGTCGGGGAGTTATAGGGAGGGAGTTATAGAGTTTGATGGCCACAGGCAGAAAGGACCTCCTGTGGCGTTCTGTGGTGCACCTCGGTAGTCTCAGTCTACGACTGAAGGTGCTCTGGTATGACACCAGTGTGTGCGTGCAGGGGATGGAGGCGTTGTTCCATTATACGGAGTAGTTTACTCAACATCCTCTTCTCCTGAGACCTCTACCAAAGACTTCCAATTCCACTCCAGGACAGAACCCGCTTTCCTGATGAGCTTATTGAGTCTGTTGGCGTCGGCTGCCTTCACCCTGCTGCCCCAGCACACAACAGCGTAGAAGATGACGCTGGCCACCACAGAGTGATAGAACATCTGCAGCATGGTTTTGCAGACGTTGAAAGATCTAAGTCTCCGTAGGAAATACAGGCGACTCTGACCTTTCTTATACAAGGCATCTGTGTTTTTAGACCAGTCCAATTTATTGTCTATGTGAACACCCAGGTACTTATATTCCTCGACAGTGTCCACCACGGTCCCCCTGATGCTGACCGGTTTCAAGTGAGTCGGTTGCTTCCTGAAATCCACCACCAACTCCTTTGTCTTGGAGATGTTGAGTTGCAGGTGGTTCAGTCCACACCACTCCACGAAACCGTCCACCACACCCCTGTACTCGGACTCCTGCCCCTTCCTGATACAGCCCACAATGGCAGAGTCATCCGAAAACTTCTGCAGGTGGCAGGACTGTGAGCTGTATCTGAAGTCTGAGGTGTAGAGTGTGAACAGGAAGGGAGACAGGACTGTCCCCTGAGGTGCTCCCACTGGACCTGCTATATGCCAAGGAGCTCCACAGCTCTCCCCCCTCTGGGCAGATCAGATCACAACCTGGTCTACCTGAGGCCCCTCTATAAACCTGCGGTTCAGAGGCAACCAGGTGGTCACCAGAACTGTACGGGGGTGGTCTCAGGATGCGGAGGAGCTCTCCAGGGCTGTTTTGAGCTGACAGACTGGGATGTTCTCTGTGATGGACATGGGCAGGACATAGACAGACTCACAGGCTGCATAACGGACTATGTAAATTTCTGCACGGACTGTGTGATCCCGATCAAGACCGTGCACTGCTTCCCCAACAACAAACCCTGGGTGACTAAAGACATCAAGGCATCACTGAACAGGAAGAAAGCGGCCTTCAGGAGTGGAGACAAGGAGGAGATGAAGAAGGTGCAGAGAGAACTGAGGGAGAAGATCACAGAGGGCAAGGAGAACTACAGAAGAAAGCTCGAGAGGAAGCTTCAACAGAAAAACCTCAGGGAAGTGTGGAGTGGATTGAGAACCATTACTGGCCATGGAGCTAAGACCATTCAGGGGAGGGAGGGAAATCTGGATGAGGCCAACGAGTTAAACCTGTTCTTCAACAGGTTTGACGATGTGGCTCCTCTCCACCCTCCCCCCAGCTCCTCCTGTGATGATCTCCCATCTAACCTCTCCCCTCTCTCCCTACCCACCATACCACCTCTCTCCCCCCTACCATAGCTTACCCAAGCAGGGCAGGCTTTATGGTGTTGAAAGCGCTTGAGAAGTCAAAGAATGTGACTCTCACAACGCTGCCTGCCTCCTCCAGGTGAGAATAAGCCCTGTGCAGCAGGTAGATGATGGCGTCCTCCACTCCAATGCGGGGCTGGTAGGCGAACTGCAGAGGGTCCAGTGATGGTTCGACTAGTGCACGGATGTGCTTCAGGACTAGCCTCTCCAGTGACTTCATCACATGTGAGGTCAAGGCCACCGGTCTGTAGTCACTGTGGCTGCTTGCGTGTCTCTTCTTGGGGACAGGAACCAGGCATGATGTTTTCCACAGGACAGGAACGGTCGTCGTGCTCAGGCTCAGGTTGAAGATGCGCCGGAAGACGCCGCACAGCTGGGCCGCACACACCTTGAGCACTCTGGGGCTGAGGCCATCAGGCCCCGCAGCCTTGCCTGGGCGTAGTCTGCCGAGTTCACATCTCACCTCCTCCGCCGTGAAGGTGATGATTGGTCCTGGAGAGAGGAGAGGAGAGGTGGGAGAGCAGTCGTGGAGAGGAGAGGGGAGGAGAGGAGAAGAGGGAAGAGAGAGGCTATGTCACTGGCGGTGTCTTCCGGCACATCTTCAACCTGAGCCTGAGCACGACGATCGTCCCTGTCCTGTGGAAAACATCATGCCTGGTTCCTGTCCCCAAGAAGAGACACGCAAGCAGCCACAGTGACTACAGACCTGTGGCCTTGACCTCACATGTGATGAAGTCGCTGGAGAGGCTAGTCCTGAAGCACATCCGTGCACTAGTCGAACCATCACTGGACCCTCTGCAGTTCGCCTACCAGCCCCGCATTGGAGTGGAGGACGCCATCATCTACCTGCTGCACAGGGCTTATTCTCACCTGGAGGAGGCAGGCAGCGTTGTGAGAGTCACATTCTTTGACTTCTCAAGCGCTTTCAACACCATAAAGCCTGCCCTGCTTGGGACTAAGCTACTGGACATGCAGGTGGACACTCCACTAGTGGCCTGGATTACCAACTACCTCACAGGTCGGCCACAGTATGTGAGGCTGCAGAGCATCACGTCGGACACTATTGTGAGCAACACTGGAGCACCTCAGGGGACAGTCCTGTCTCCCTTCCTGTTCACACTCTACACCTCAGACTTCAGATACAGCTCACAGTACTGCCACCTGCAGAAGTTTTCGGATGACTCTGCCATTGTGGGCTGTATCAGGAAGGGGCAGGAGTCCGAGTACAGGGGTGTGGTGGACGGTTTCGTGGAGTGGTGTGGACTGAACCACCTGCAACTCAACATCTCCAAGACAAAGGAGTTGGTGGTGGATTTCAGGAAGCAACCGACTCACTTGAAACCGGTCAGCATCAGGGGGACCGTGGTGGACACTGTCGAGGAATATAAGTACCTGGGTGTTCACATAGACAATAAATTGGACTGGTCTAAAAACACAGATGCCTTGTATAAGAAAGGTCAGAGTCGCCTGTATTTCCTACGGAGACTCAGATCTTTCAACGTCTGCAGGACCATGCTGCAGATGTTCTATCACTCTGTGGTGGCCAGCGTCATCTTCTACGCTGTTGTGTGCTGGGGCAGCAGGGTGAAGGCAGCCGACGCCAACAGACTCAATAAGCTCATCAGGAAAGCGGGTTCTGTCCTGGGAGTGGAATTGGAGTCTTTGGCAGAGGTCTCGGAGAAGAGGATGTTGAGTAAACTACTCCGTATTATGGACAACGCCTCCCATCCCCTTCACGCCACACTGGTGTCATACCGGAGCACCTTCAGTCGTAGACTGAGACTACCAAGGTGCACCACAGAACGCCACAGGAGGTCCTTTCTGCCTGTGGCCATCAAACTCTATAACTCCTCCCTATAACTCCCCCGACAAGACAATGAACACAGCAATGTATTAAGACACAGTTCGTAAACTACACCTCGTTATACAAGACACTTCCGCTTATGAGGTCATTGACATATAATTTGTACCCCAAAACTTTTTTCTCCTAAGGGTTTTTTATGGGGCGGATACGGCGTGATCTTTACTCTTTTCTTGTAATTGGGCCATTAGAACAAGAAAGGAGAAGTTCATCAAGTCGTACCCAGTAACAAAGGACTCAGTCTCTGATTAGAACCACTATGTGGTCAGAGTAACCGACTCCTGAGTTACACTATATAAGGTATAACGATTGTTGATTGTTGATAATTGGAATAATCCATGAGGAGTGTGGTGGAAAATACCACATATTTGGTCATTACAGGCAATTGCCCTCATCGGCATATCACTGAGGGGACCCCTGCTGTGAACAGTCACTGGGCCATATTTCTTATTCCTTAAGCTGCCAGATCCAATTTCATTCTTATGCCAATTGTTTTCGCTGTCTGAATATCTTATCTTGCCCACATATTTGTATATTTAACTGTTATTGCACATACGTTAGTTATTTTATCAATCTGTGGTTTTTGTACTGTATCGCTATGCAACCTGGCACAAGAATTTCCTTCGGGATTAATAAAGTTCTATTCACTATTGCAGATAGGCCCAACTGGTAAAAG
>PIJE02001832.1:59134-98956 GCA_002895965.2 Coryphaenoides rupestris
GTTAAGAGGTAAATAGTAGAAAGGTTACATATGTTGCAGATTTAGACACTCAACATTGACCCAAGATTTGGTCACATTTTCAGTAGACCCATAACAAATTCATAAAAGAACCAAACTTCATGAATGTTTTTTGTGACAAAGAAGTATGTGCTCCAATCACTCTATCACAGAAAAATAAGAGTTGTAGAAATTATTGGAAACTCTGGACTGCCATGACATACATGTTCTTTACAAGTGTATGTAAACTTTTGACCACAACTGTACAGTATGTGTATATATACAATATTAATGTCACACAGAAGGTGGTGGTGATGGAGGTGGTGGTGGTGGTGGTGGTGGAGGAGATGGTGGTGGTGGTGGTGGTGATGGTGATGGTGATGGTGGTGGTGATGGTGTGGAGGTGGTGGTGGTGGTGGAGTGGTGTGTGTGGTGGTGGTGGTGGTGGAGGTGGAGGTGGTGGAAATGTCTAGTACTAAACCGGCAGCAAGAGGAGATGTCCGCAGAAGAAGACGAAGAAGACGGCATCACCGCATTCATAGCAACAGAGTGTATATATAGCGCCAGGCCTGTCCTATGACATAGACATAGACACCTGACACCCGATCCCGCCATGATGGAAACTTTTAAAAAAGAACGTAAAAATAACGTTCTCAAGTGACAAAGGGACCAGGAGGAGCCGTGACCTACATTCAACAGAACCACCGAGACCCGCTCACAAGGAGCCAACGGAGCCGAAGCAGTCAACATGTGTAGATTCTGAGGAGTGGAGACACGGTCAGAGGTCAGGGGTCAGAGGATTCAGCGCTCGGGATTAGGGTGGAGATCATGTGACTCCGAATATAGACGGGAGAACAGGAGTTCTTAAGAGCCAAGTTATTTACAGTTACCTGACATTTAAACATTCCATATATCTCTCTCTCACTCACACATAAACATATACACAAAGACAGACACACACACACACACACACACACACACACATGCAGACACACACGGACACACGCAGACAAACAAGACACACACATACACACTAAATGGGATCATATTTTTGTTCTGTATGGAAGGACATTTTAATTGAAGTCATTCGAAGCCGTTGTTGACTCAGATGTTGACTCAGACGCATGCTTCAAGGTGTTTTATGAGGTATTTATTTGGTAACTAATAATGCGCACGTCTGTTAATGGATTTTCATAGCCCTAGCCCCCCTAAGGGCAAGAAACGACTCCCTTAATTAACAAGGAAGAAATCTCGAGGAGGAACCTCAGAGTGAGGTTTACAAATGAACAACAAACTACGGTACTTGATGACACACTTGATGAATTGATTGCATTTGATGACATGTTCCTACTAAGATCAACACATAACCACCTTTACCTGCTAGCATCATCAGCTAATGCGACACACCCACATGGACAAAGGCCTGTGGTATCTCCATTGAGACCACGGATGAATGTGCAAGTAGTAAAGACGACTAACACACCTGTAATTCCTACACATTTGCAGTCTATTCCCGCCATCATATGGGCAGAACATAAGAACCAAACCGGTTCCATTGATTGTACTCCATACGAGGCATCATTGAGACATAAAGAACCCGTCTTCTGCAAACAATATCCACTGTCACAGGAGAAGGAGGCGGGGATTGCACCAATCATGGAGTCTTTGTTAGAGCAGAAGGTTATAGTACCTACCACCTCACCCTACAACACAACCCATCAATCCGGTGAAGAAGCCGGGCCGCAACGAATGGAGGTTTACTCAGGACCTTAGAGCAATTAACAATGTAGTTATTCCCTTACCACCTATTGTACCGGACGTTCCGTCTATACTAACAGCTATACCAGCAGACCCACACCCACTTTACTGTAGTGGACTTGTGTCAAGCCTTTTTCAGTGTACCTGTACATCCTGACACACAGCCTCTGTTTGCCTTTACATACCAAAGGTAGGCAGTACACTTGGACTAGATTGCCACAGGGCTACGTGGACTCGCATGCCAGCGTTCTCTGCAGTTGTACGAGACACATTGGATTCTTTCACTCCACCACCGGTTGGCACATTGATACAGTATGTGGACGATCTGTGCTGGACTGCAGAAACAGAGGAGCTATGCAGAAGGGCTTCTACTATGCTTCTTACTATTAGGGGGAGTAGGACACAAAGCATCACTGTCGCAAGGTGCAGTGGTGCAAAGCTGAAGTGACATATTTGGGTTTATCCTAAGCAAGGGGGAGAGGAGATTGTCGGGGGAACGGATACGCCTGATCCAGGGTATTACCCACCGCGACCACCAGGAAAGCAATGCAAAGCTTCCTTGGAATAATCAACTACTGCCGACAATGGACACCCGACTGTGCACACCATGACAAGGTGTTGCGAGCAGCATGTTTGGCCTCGGCCCCGGACATTGTCGCATGGGATGTACCAATGATGACTTCATTTTCGGCATTGAAAACAGCTCTGTGTAGTGCCCCAGCTTTGGGCCTGCCGAACTATAAGCTACCGTTTCACCTCTATGTGTCAGAAAACGGCACTACGACAGCAGGGGTGTTGGCACAAGAGCACGGATGTGGGTTCCGACCCGTGGCGTATCTGTCCAAATCATTAGATCCTGTAATTCAAGGCATGCCTGCGTGTCTTCGGGCCGTGGCTGCTTGTGCTATGATGGTAACAGATTCTCAGAAACTGGTTTTGTCACATCCACTTGTATTGCACACATCTCATCAAGTGCAGACCATCCTAAAATAACATAAGCGACACAACACATGACAGCACAACGACGTAGTGGTTATGAAGCTATTCTCTATCAAACAGTAGGCCTCACTATTAAAACATCACCAACCTCTAATCCTGCGGCCCTGCTTCAAGCCTTGTTACATTCTAACCCTGTTGATATAAAACACACACCAGAACATGATTGTTTGGAATAAATTAACAAGACGTCCTCAGCTAGGCCAGACCTAGAAACAACACCATTTGAGACAGGTCGTCACATTTATGTGGATGGTTCATGTTCCAAACCGGCTGACAGTGTGTATCTATGTGGATACGCAGTTTGTGAGTTACCTGACACAGTACATGAGGCATTTTCATTACCATACATGTCAGCACAAGCAGCTAGTAGGCTAGTGCTAACAGTATTGATTTAGCTGTAATTAGAGCTGAGGGGCACTCCTAGCAGCCAAAGGCAAGGGTAAATAGGTGGGTTTTTAGTCTAGCCTTAAATATATCAGCAGAGTCAGCCTCCCTGATTACAGGTGGCAGACTGTTCCACAGATAGGGTGCTCGATAAGAGAACGCCCTGTTTCCTGCTGATTTTTTTCATTCACTTTTGGAATTGATAGAAGGACAATAGGAAACAATAAGGTCCTTCAGGTACGATGGTGCGGACTAGGGATGCACCGATACCGATACCAGTACTCGGTATCGGTCCGATACTGTGCTCATGTACTCGTACTCGTACTCGTTAAACTACTCCGATACAACCGCACCGATACCACTTTGGCGACGCAACGTTAACCTTGTAATATTCTTAGCCAAGGAATATTGAAATAAAGAGATGCAACCGAGTTGGCGTTTATGGATGTTTAATAGCAACTGCGCATGAGATCAGAACCGCGAATTAACGGAGCCCCCCCCCCACCAGAGACGCTGACTCGGAGCCCCGCGTCTCACGGGAGCGTCATCATTGCGCATCCTTGGCGCAACATCTGTGATGTCCACCAATGTCCTAAACAACAACACGTCCTTGGTACCGAATATCCGACTGACGTATGTTGGATGGTTCTGAATAGGTTACATTTAATTGAAATTATTAATTATTAAATTATTAATTGAAGTTATATTTGTTTAATTTGTTCACAGTCAGAAAGTGAGGAACATCTGATTGAAAATAAAACATGTTTTCAAAGTCATTAGAACTGTAATGGTTTTATTAAGTACTCGGTATCGGTATTCGGTATCGGCAAGTACCCAAATGTAAGTACTTGTACTTGTACTCGGTCTGAAAAAAAGTGGTATCGGTGCATCCCTAGTGCGGACCCATGCAGGATCTTGTAGGTAAGAAGTAGCACCTTCAAATCTGATCTGGCATTTATTGGGAGCCAGTGGAGGGAAGTGAGAATAGGAGTAATGTGGTCACCGTCTGGTACGGGAACTGCACCGCACTGGAGCGTAAAACACTACAGAGGGTGGTGCGGACGGCCCAGTACATCGTTGGAGGTGAGCTTCCCTCCCTCCTGGATATATACACCAGGCGGTGCGTGGCCAAGGCCAAACGGATTATTAAAGACAATAACCACCCCAGCCACGAACTGTACACACTTCTACCGTCAGGCAGGCGATACCGCAGTATCAAGTGCCACACGAGCAGACTCAGAGACAGCTTCCACAGTCAGGCCATCAGGCTGCTGAACAAGTTTGGCATCAATGTCTAAATGCTAGTGCTAAGTGTTACTGCTAGTGCTAGTCCTGGTGATAAGTTGTTACTGCTGGAGCTAGTGCTGGTAGCAGTGCTAAGTGTTGGTGCTAGTGCTGGTGTTACTGCTAGTGCTGGTCCTGGTGCTAGTGTTACTGCTGGTGCTGGTGCTAGTGTTGGTGCTAGTCCTGGTGCCAACTGCTGGTGCTAGTGTTGTGTCGACTGTCTGAGAAGGTATTCTGTGACATTCTGTGAATGTCAGCATATAACAATGTATATTTTAGTACATTGATTTATATGTGTATTGCTCACCTGGATATTTTTGCTGTATATTCCATTTCATTTTATATTTCATTTACTTATTTTACATAGAATTCTATTTATAGTTCTATTTCTATTTTGTAGTTTTATTCTATTTTGTATTCCTTTAATTAGTCGGCTGTCGGGCGTTTTGCACAAAAGTTTTCTCACTGCTTATACTCACGTGTAAATTGTGAAGTGACAATAAAAATACTTGAACTTGAACTTGAAATGGTCAAACTTCCTAGTTCTCGTTAAAAGTCTAGCAGCAGCGTTCTGTACGAGCTGGAGGCTTTTTGTAGTAGAGCTCGGTAGGCCAGAGAACAGTGCATTACAGTAATCCAGTCTGGATGATATAAATGCATGGATGAGTGTCTCTGCGTCCACAGCGGATAGCATTGGTCTGATCTTGGCAATGTTTCTAAGATGAAAGAAAGCAGTTCTGGTGATACTTTTGACATGCTGATCAAAAGAAAGCGTAGGATCAAGCAGAACACCAAGATTCTTGACGCAGGAGCTTTGGGCAATAGTGGATCCCTCAAGGCAAAGTGTGACAAGTTGTGATTGTTTATGCTTCGGGCCGATGATAATCATCTCAGTTTTCCCCGTATTTAGCTGCAAGTAATTTTGGGACATCCATCTTTTAATTGCAGCGAGGCAGGATTCAACCTTTTGGATCTGTTGGAGCTGGGGGGAGTCTTTTGATCCAATGGGAATGTAGATTTGGGTGTCGTCCGCATAGCAGTGAAAGCTAATGCCAAAGCTGCGAATAATACCGGCAAATTGGGAGGAGGCGGCAATGGCAAATTGCAGTGCGAAAACTCACTCAATCGGATCTGCATACAACTGGCAGATTATGACACAGGAGTTTTCCTCAGGACATCCAGGAAAATGTACGAGGTAGAGACACAGAAAGATGAGAGAAATACTAGTAACTACCGACTCTGCGCATGGTTTGTGGCCCTGAACCGACGGTACAACAAAAACTTCAACACCTTCCTTTCCTCAGGTTTCGTGAATGATCTCAGCTTACAGACGAAACAGGGACCTGAAGGACTACTTGGCCTGTGTCAAACTCCAACCACTGGCACCGAGTACAAGGAAGAAGACATCAGGGTTTTGCAGACGCTGTGCCAAAAACAGGAAGGGCATCTCATACAACCAAAGACTGCGTATGTACTGAATCAAATGCAGTGCCTGTGGGATGGGATCCAAAGTCTGGCACCACTACACAACAAACTGCCTGCTACTGCCGCCACATACTGTATGCAGTGTAGGATGCCTTCTGTGCGATTCTCTGTCCTCCAAAGCAACCCCAACTGGTCCACCAAATAGAGAGAATTAAGCGGAGACAGAGATGGATCACCCCTTTAGGTACCCTCAACCCTGGGGGCCGAAATATCAGACGGTGATGGAACCATTATGGACTTCCTCCCATCTATGTTCTCTGGGGACAGAACTTTCAGAACAAGGACCTCTGGGGTTTGCAGGTGTGACTGCAATATTCCACCCCATTTTGGATAGACTTTTAATACAAACAACCTGACCCTAATCCAAAGACCAAAAACAATACACAAGGAAAACATGCAGTTTTGAGTTTTAAATTCAAGAGTAACATCACATTTGGATTCTGGTGGCTAGACAGCGATACAGGAAGTGATTTTAAGAGCATTATACAACAATATACCATGTATAATATACGTTCTAGAAACCACCACTGAAAGAAAAGATGGACAGCTTTGGCCGCAGGTCGACACTCGCTCTCTTTCTCTCCGGTGTCTATCTCTCTGTATGGGGGCTTTTCCACCAAGGCGTTTTCAGGGCCGGTTCGGAGCCAGAGCCTAAAACGAACCAGTTCTTCCTGTTTCCACAGACAAAGAACTGGCTCCCGGCCCGAAAAACTGGTTCGTTCTTGGCTCCAACTCTTTGCTGGGCCAGAGTTGAACCAACTAAGAACCGACTACGTCAGAGGCTGGGGGCGGGCTGGGGGCGGGATTAGCAAGTCCGCCAAAAACTTTCTGAGCTCCATTTCACAACAAACCCCGACAATGGAAGTGACTACTCTGATACAACCGCACCGATACCACTTTGGCAACGCAACGTTAACCTTGTAATATTCTTAGCCAAGGAATATTGAAATAAAGAGATGCAACCGAGTTGTCGTTTATGGATGTTTAATAGAAACTGCGCATGGTACCGAGCATGGGCGTAGAATTTAGTGGGGACGCTGGGGACATGTCCCCACCAATTAACGGAGCACCCCCCCCCATCAGAACCGCGAATTAACAGCGCACCCCCCCCCCCATCAGAACCGCAAATTAACAGCGCACCCCCCCCCATCAGAACGGCGAATTAACAGCGCACCCCCCCCCATCAGAACTGCGAATTAACAGCGCACCCCCCCCCATCAGAACCAGGCGGAATTAACGGAGCAGGTAGGTAGTTTTTTTTTTCTAAATAAACATTTTGTTAACATGTCTGCTTCAGTATACTTTAAAGAACAGAGAAAACAAATAAGATTTCAGTTTTTTATTTGAGGTTATGGACAGGGAACAGGGTAGGTAACAAAATATACCAATTACAAAAAAACAGCCATCACTCGTATCGCGATAGTAGTCCGCCATTGTTTCTGTATGTGCTCGCGTTTGCTGGAAGGCGGAGGACTTATTCAGACGGACCAGTGGACGTTCATTGACGTGGGAGCGGCTGGTTGGCTCCTTCGAAGGTTCTCTAGGCCGGTGGGAAAGCAAGGCCCGGTTCTTCAGTTGAACCAGCTCCGAACTGGGCAACTAGCACCAGCCCAGAACCAGCTCTCGGTTCACTTTGGTGGAAAAGCGGCTTGTGTCTCTGTTTCGTCTCCCTCTCGCTCTCCCCCTTTCACTTGGTCTCTGCTCTCTCTTCTACATTGTTTTGCTCCCCCCCCACCCTCTCTATGTGTGTCGATCTCGACCTCTCTCTCTCTCACGTTCCTCTTGATTGACAGGCAATGGGGGCAGACTGGGCCCTGACACGTGAGCGGGGAGAGGAGATGGAACAGCAACATGTCGCTCACCACTTTAATTAGATCTGCCAAAAGTGGATTATCAAGCATCCACAATTAAACAGGCTGGTATCGTTAGATGACATTACTTTCTGGGAATGAATTAAAATGACATAGATCACATGAACTCATCCATTGACACGCACACATACATGTTTTTCTAGATCGCTTCCCACTCCTACGGCAATTTTTGCAGTTATGGTGTAATTAGTGGCAAGTTTTCTAATTAACCATTATGTAATATATTTTTTTATTAAAGTGAATTAGTTACTTGCATGGATTTTGAATCATCATTTAAAATGAAATCAGGAATCTGTTTCATATCATGGTATTCTTACATCATGCAATTGCAACAGTTGTGGTCAAAAGTTTACATACACTTGTAAAGAACATGTATGTCATGGCAGTCCAGAGTTTCCAATAATTTCTACAACACTTTTTTTTCTGTGATAGTGATTGGAGCACATACTTCTTTGTCACAAAAAAACATTCATGAAGTTTGGTTCTTTTATGAATTTATTATGGGTCTACTGAAAATGTGACCAAATCTGCTGGGTCAAAAATATACATCCAGTAATGCTAATATTTGGTTACATGTCCCTTGGCCATTTTCACCTCAATTAGGTGATTTTGGTATCCATCCACAAGCTTCTGGTTGAATCTTTGACCACTCCTCTTGACAAAATCGGTGCAGTTCAGCTACATTTGTTGGCTTTCTGATATGGACTTGTTTCTTCAGCACTGTCCATGTTCTCGATGGGGTTTAAGTCAGGACTTTGGGAAGGCCATTCTAAAACCTTAATTCTAGCCTGATTTAGCCATTCCTTTACAACTTTTGATGTGTGTTTGGGGTCATTGTCCTGTTGGAACACGCAACTGCGCCCAAGACCCAACCTTCTGGCTGATGATTTTAGGTTCTCCTGAAGAATTTGGAGGTAATCCTCCTTCATTATTCCATTTACTTTCTGTAAAGCACCAGTTCCATTGGCAGCAAAACAGGCCCAGAGCATAATACTACCACCACCATGCTTGACGGTAGGTATGGTGTTCTTGGGGTTAAAGGCCTCACCTTCTCTCCTCCAAACATACTGTATTTCTGGTCATTGTGGCCAAAGAGCTCCATTTCTGTTTCATCTGACCACAGAACTTTCCTCCAGAAGGCCTTTTCTTTGTCCGTGTGATCAGCAGCAAACTTCAGTTGAGCCTTAAGGTGCCGCTTCTGGAGCAAGGGCTTCCTTCTTGCATGGCAGCCTCTCAGCCCATGGCGATGTAAAACACGCTTGAATGTGGACACTGACACCTGTGTTCCAGCAGCTTCTAATTCATTGCAGACCTGCTTTTTGGTGGTTCTCGGTTGACTCTTGACCATCCTGACCAATTTTCTCTCAGCAGCAGGTGATAGCTTGTGTTTTCTTCCTGATCGTGGCAGTGACACAACTGTGCCATGCACTTTATACTTACAAACAATTGTTAGCACAGTTGATCTCGGGACCTGTAGCTGCTTTGAAATTGCTCCAAGTGACTTTCCTGACTTGTTCAAGTCAATGATCCGCGTTTTCAGCTCCGTGCTGAGCTCCTTTGACTTTCCCATTGTAGCGTTTGTGGCCAAGTCTAATGATCCTAATAACTTTGAAGGGATTGAAATGTATTCACAAAATAGTCCGGCAGTCAAAACAGAGTCCAGGCACAGGTACTGGCAGTCGGGTAACATAGTACACGCTGTGACGATCTGACAAAGAACTGAACAAGCAGGGTTTAAATACTCAAACTAATCAACACAAAATGAGAGACAGGTGAACAGAGAAAATGGAGGGAAAAGAACAAAGGCAGGAAGTTGCCCAAAAAAGGACATGGGCGTGACCCCGGGCACATGACTAACACACATGGCCATATAAACAAACAAAGTCCCGAAATGTCAAATTCGAACAGGTAGGGGGAGACAAAAACAACAGTCCAAGCAGGAATCCTGACAGATTGTATCAAATGAGTCATATTTAAATGGGCTCAGAGAAGTCACCAGCTGTAGTCAATCATAATCACTCACAAGAAGTTAAGAGGCCACAAAGCTAATTTGATTGACACAACTTTCTACATCATCTAAATTGATAATTCATGTTGCTGTATGTATATTTTTGACCCAGCAGATTTGGTCACATTTTCAGTAGACCCATAACAAATTCATAAAAGAACCAAAATTCATGAATGTTTTTTGTGACAAAGAATGTGCAAAGTATGTGCTCCAATCACTCTGTCACAGAAAAATAAGAGTTGGAGAAATTATTGGAAGCTCTGGACTGCCATGACATACATGTTCTTTACAAGTGTATGTAAACTTTTGACCACAACTGTACACGCCCCACATATTGTTGTTTATTTTGCATACAATATTAATGTCACACAGAAGGTGGTGGTGATGGAGGTGGTGGTGGTGGTGGTGGTGGAGGAGATGGTGGTGGTGGTGGTGGTGGTGGTGATGGTGATGGAAGTGGTGGTGATGGTGATGGAGGTGGTGGTGGTGGTGGAGTGGTGGATGTGGTGGTGGTGGTGGTGGAGGTGGAGGTGGTGGAAATGTCTAGTACTAAACCGGCAGCAAGAGGAGATGTCCGCAGAAGAAGACGAAGAAGACGGCATCACCGCATTCATAGCAACAGAGTGTATATATAGCGCCAGGCCTGTCCTATGACATAGACATAGACACCTGACACCCGATCCCGCCATGATGGAAACTTTTAAAAAAGAACGTAAAAATAACGTTCTCAAGTGACAAAGGGACCAGGAGGAGCCGTGACCTACATTCAACAGAACCACCGAGACCCGCTCACAAGGAGCCAACGGAGCCGAAGCAGTCAACATGTGTAGATTCTGAGGAGTGGAGACACGGTCAGAGGTCAGGGGTCAGAGGATTCAGCGCTCGGATTAGGGTGGAGATCATGTGACTCCGAATATAGACGGGAGAACAGGAGTTCTTAAGAGCCAAGTTATTTACAGTTACCTGACATTTAAACATTCCATATATCTCTCTCTCACTCACACATAAACATATACACAAAGACAGACACACACACACACACACACACACACACACATGCAGACACACACGGACACACGCAGACAAACAAGACACACACATACACACTAAATGGGATCATATTTTTGTTCTGTATGGAAGGACATTTTAATTGAAGTCATTCGAAGCCGTTGTTGACTCAGATGTTGACTCAGACGCATGCTTCAAGGTGTTTTATGAGGTATTTATTTGGTAACTAATAATGCGCACGTCTGTTAATGGATTTTCATAGCCCTAGCCCCCCTAAGGGCAAGAAACGACTCCCTTAATTAACAAGGAAGAAATCTCGAGGAGGAACCTCAGAGTGGGGGATCCCTCCTTCCAGGGATGGTTCAGAGTGCAATGGGTGTCATACGGGCATTTAAAAACAGGGGTAACAAAGCATGACAAAGTACAATGAAATAGTAATATTGTGATGGGGTGCTGGCTGGAGAGCAAGCTGGTAGCCGTCAGGTGGGGTGGCCAGGTATCCAGTCATGATCACAGCAGCACCCTAGATAATGGAGACAACATGATGGTTAGATGGAGCACAGTAAGCAGGGAACATACAAGTATCCTCAGACCTAGTACCCATCGGCAGCTAGGGTAGGCATGTTGCTGGAGTTGTGGATGTATTGATCGTGTGGGCCGGTAACTTTCCACTCTGCTGCTGTGTGCCTACGTGACTAGTTAGCTTCACTCTTATCTGTTTTCCCCGGGAGGCCTCTGAGACGCACTCGCAGCTGTTGTTGTGGGAACCGGTTGCGTCTTCTATCTGGACTGGCGGTCCCACGCAAGGGCTCAATGTGAGCCTTGCAGTCTCTGCACCTTTTTGTGTGGCACGGGAGGCCATGATACTCCGTGCCTCTGTTAACTGTTTGTCTGTCTGTTACATCCCCCACGTGGGGTCTGGGGTCCTGGCGTCTCCGGATTGGCTGTCTGGGGTGTGGGGGACGGAAGGGTCTCCATGGACGGCCTTGTTGTCCCTGCTCCCTGAATGGCTGTCTTGGAGGCGTTTCTATGTCTGTTGTGTCTATATGTAAATGCTTCTCTTTCTCCCATGCAAACTGTATATATGCTCTGTGTATGTAAATAAACTTTGAATCATTCCGAGTGAGACTGCCTTGTGTCACATTGATTCCCGAGCTCGCTGCTTTGCTACAGACAATCCAGAACCTGAACCTGAACCTGAACTCCAGCCACAATAGATGACCCACTCGAAAGACTGCGCATAACAACTTGTGTCAGAAGTGGGATACTGGACAGAGGTAAGTTTCAATCTTATTTTTTAATAAGAATTGTGCTTACTCTCTCCGGTATTCCCAATAAGGATTTAGATGCGCATAAGAATAAAATAAAAAATAAAAAATAACATAAAAATTAATAAGACAAAATACAATAAAATAAAAAAAAAATACAATACAAGATGAATACCCGATAGGAGTAGCTATCCTGAATCGGATACCCAGTGTAGCTGGATCTATATTGGAAGCCCGGTCTCTGTAAGAGACGCGGATGCCCGGTCGGCGAACGCGGATGCCCGGTCGGCGAACGCGGATGCCCCGTCTGTAAGACGTGGATGCCCGGTCGGCGAACGCGGATGATCGGACTCAGAGGTAACATGCCTGAACCGAATGCCTGGTTGTAGAGGTTTAATTCCTACAACCCAGTCTCAGCCTCTCAGAGAGGCACGGTGAATCAAAAAAAATACAAAAATAAACCATAAAAATTAATTAAGACAAAATACAATAAAATAAAAAAAAGTAAAAAGGGTGTGAAGAATCTCTAACCGCTCAGCCACAGGCATTAAGGGTCAACCAGCGCTGGGACTCTTATCAAGAGTTCAGGGAAATTCCCCCCTCATCAAACTGAGGAAGAGGGACCCGCCCGGAGAGACCCTGTGTGTGAGCGATAGTTCTTTCACTGCCCGACGGACAATGTTTCGGTACGGGGATACTCGTCAAATAGTAGTATTTGGTGGCCTGGTTCTGGAGAAGGATTGTCTGACGGGGGTTGGAAATGGGGATCACAAAGCAAAACTTGTCCTAAAGGGGAGCCACAGTCATGGTCTCCTCAAACAATTATACATAAAGAGGCCCAAAGGAATCCTGGATACCGACTCTAATCTCAGGACTAAAAATAGCAACAGGCCCGTACGGGGGCGAATCACCCGCCTGAATTGTTATCGAACCATCGGTAGTCACTACACTGTGCCATTATCCCGTGATATGGCTGGGTGGACTAAGTCAACACATTTAAAAATAGCGTCTCCGTATCCGAGAGGAGGATCGTTTAATGATAACCACATGCGATTATGCAGGGAACTGTTGTATGCCAAGCGGGAGCATGTAGATTGCAAAGAGCAGTGGACCAAGGACCGACCCTTGGGGAACACCAAAGCTTAGGTTGCAATGGTTCGATTTTGAATCTTTGCACACAACAAATTGTGTTCTGTCTGAGAGGTAGGATCTAAACCAGTGAAGAGCAGTGCCTTTCATGCCGACATAATGTTCGAGACGCTCAAGGAGGATACAATGGTCAATTTCTAAACATAACAGACCTAGATCTAAACATAACAGACGTAATCAATCGATCAATTGGTACTTCTCAGAGTAAATACAACCTGCCGACCCTCAAGGCTGATACATACTCCGCAAGAACAGAGAAATTTGTTCTTGTTCTCGAGGTGGCAAGAACAAGAACAAAGTTCGTTCTGGCCATGACATTTCATACTTCACGAGAAACTCCTCAAAGGCCCCGCCCACAGCAGCAAACGTCTGCGCCGGCGGAAAGCGCATTAACCACGCCCACTTCGAATTGACCAATCACACAATAGTTCTCGGACACGACGCGAGAAAAAAGTTCCGCCCGGATGATGTGTCGAGAACAAGCTGCGAGAAATCCCGAACCAGGGCTGCGAGAACAAAATTATGTCATTTTGTTCTCGCAGCACTGGGAGCGAGAACAAATTTCTCTGTGCTTGCGGAGTATGTATCATACTCCGCAAGAACAGAGAAATTTGTTTGAAGTTGAAGTTTGCTGCTGTGGGTGGGGAGTTTCTCGTGAAGTATGAAATGTCGTAGCCAGAACGAACTTTGTTCTTGTTCTTGCCACCTCGAGAACAAGAACTAATTTCTCTGTTCTTGCGGAGTATGTATCAGCCTTCAGCCTTCACACACCATTTAAAACAGCAGTCTCCTCACATGTAAGGCTCCTGGGTGCCACCTAGAGGCCACATGGAGATACTACAACACTACATTTTATACAGAGGCCTTTTGTATGTACAATATTCATCCAGTGGGCCTCTGCAGGGGCGAAGGGCTTTTTATAAATTTTTAGCATATGACTTAAGTAAGGTAAGGTAAGGTACCATACACCGGTAAGATACCGTTTAGTAGCTTATTTTTATTTTTATAATTGTAGATTTTTCAGAATTTCGATCGACATTTTTTTTTTATTGTCAATGGTTACCTCATTTGCTATGTTTAACATGTAATGTTTAATGTTTGATGTTCAATGTTATGTACCAAATCACCCAAGCAAATTCCTTGTTGTCTGTGAAAACCTTCTTGGCAATAAACCTGATTCTGATTCTGATTGGGCTGCTTGGCATGCGCATGCTGTGGTGATGTCTCTGTGCCTCAGACAGTAGCTGTACAGCCTACACGCCACCAGTGGGCAGCACCACCCACTGATTTTAAGCAATGTCAAAAATGATGCTGCAATACTTAACCCATTTAGCATATTTGTCTTAAAATCCACTTCTCTGCCATCAAACTACAAAATAATGTGTTTTTGTTTCCTAAAAGTGCATTTTTTGAAGTTTGACCATTCACTTGAGCATATAGTAGCCTATGTATGACATACTTTATTGAAAACTAACAATGGAAATACAACCCGAATTTCGATTGAATTTAAATACATTTCTAACAGTGAACTTCTACTGATAAATAGTGAAAGTGAAGGACTTGTGGCAGGGTTGTCTAATACGGGAGCGGTACTACAGATCTGAGCTTATGAAGACAGGTAAGACAAAAGACAGAGATCAAGTGGACAGCGTGTCAGTCAACTCCATCTGCTATTCACCAGGTGGGTGAACACGACACCAGGCTCTCCTGTCTCCCGTGGATACGCCACTTCAATATTCCTCCTCGAATACTTCTCGGAATACAAATGTTTTCACTGTTTCTGTCCGTATGAATATCTGCAAATACAAGAAGAGGTGAGGAACTGCTGAGACTCACGCTTATGCTTTTGGACATGGAATACATCCTAATGAGGTAGATAACCAAAGCCAGGCAACGTAGAGAAATGTTCCTCCCACAGTCTATAATCAATAGTAGCTATACACTAACTACTGCTTTATGAACAGCATATATATGCAACATATTGCTTTAAGACCAGTAACACAACATACTGCCTTAAGAACAGCATATACACAAACTGTCTTAAAAACTGCATACATGCCTTAAGAACAGCACATACAGAGCACACTTGTTTTAACAATGTTTGACCTAATTGTTCCAGTTCTCTAATCCTGGTAGTTATTTATTTCTAGAGACACCCCCTTTGCAAGAGTTGCGAATACATTGCCTAGTTTATGAAACAAAATGAACGGATCTTAAAGTTCATGTCCGTCATGAGGGAACTTAACTTTTCGCGCATCATGTGTCTGAGTAACTTTTTAAACCGTGCCATAGTCTCTGTTTTAGTGATTTATACAAGGAAATGGATTATAACTTTATGTGTAATTATCAGCAATGCACAATGCTATGAACATCCAGTCACTTTAGTGAAGGTAGCACACTACCACTATGTTATAGTCCCCCTCACCGTAGCAGGTGAGGGGGACTGTGATAGCTAACTCTGCCCAACTCTGTCATCACACCAATCAAAGTACTCACAGCTTATAGGACGTCTGTCTTTATGTCTTCCATCAACAGAATCCTCGCATCTCTGTACTCGAGGTGCATTTCAACTTTCAATAGAACAGCAATCGCTCACCTCAGTGTGGGGAGACAGAGAGTGGCGAGAGAGAGAGATAGAGATAGGAGGGAAGGGTGGAAAGAGGGACAGAGAGAGAAAGAGAGAGAGAGAGAGCGAGAGAGGGGAGATGGATAGGTATAAGGTGGTGCTGGGGATGGGGGACCTGAGTTGGGACACACTCAATACATCTCATCTCATCTCTTAATTGGATTTTCCATTGTAGTGGAACTGTGCCCTGCCTCTTGTCAGGAGGAGGAGGAGGAGGATGAAGGGGGGGGTGGGGGAGGAAGTGGGGGAGGATGAAGGAGGAAGAGAGGAGGAGGAGGGAGGAGGGAGGAGGAGGAGGAGAAGGAGGGAAGAGGAAGGAGGAGGAGGAGGGAGACGAAGCCGGGGAGGAGGAGGAGGAGGGAGAAGAGGCAAGTAAGGGGGAGGAGGGAGAAGAAGCCAGGGAGGAGGAGGAAGCCGAATGACCCCTCACACACACACACACACACACACACCCACACACACACACACACTAACCCAGAAACAAAAGGGGCAGTGAACGTATTTTGGGGAACAAAGCAGTGATGGACAGGTGATCGAGGTAGAGTATGTTCCGTCAGAGCCTGCGTCATACCAAACCCAGTAATAGCATACACTGAGAATGAATGTTAGGGTTAGCGTCAATTATAACCTGCCTGAAAGATAATGATAATGAATTAAATTCAATCGGAGAAGGAAGACAATAATAGCTTTTAACGAAAGACATGCACACAAGCACGGGGGGCTTCAGGAAATGAAACACGTTCAAATCAGACATTGAAACATGTCTTTGATTGCCTGGAGAGGGCTTTCTGACAGGCGATGGGGCAGTGATAGAGATAGAGATAGAGAGCGAGATAGGCCTACAGGCCAGAGAGACAGGGGAGGACACCAGATATCCTGAACCGAGAGGAATGTATAATTCAGGAGGTCCTGGACCGGGCACCTCCATTCATCTGGTTACACAGCTGCTGGCAGACAGCCACCGCTTCAAAAGCCAGACGATTCAGGTATTAGGTCATCATGGCTTACAACAAATGTGGAATTCAAGGTATTAGAGGGTAAACACACATTCATCATCTTACCGTAACCTGAAGCTAACTGATGAAGGGCAACTTGGAATTTGGAAGCCAACCATTTCAAACAAGCTTGGACAAAACTGGACATTTCCCCCCAGATGATTGAACTTCTCATTTCAATAGGCTTGAAATCATCTGATTGATGATGATCAGGAATCTGATAATTTCCCGCAAATTGGACAAGAGGAAGGACAAAGAAAACAGTCAGTTTGTTTGTTGACAATGTTTGTTTTGTTGTTCATTATTTTGTTGCACTTGATGATAGGCTTTGGTCATTTCCAGGTCTTTCCAGGTGATTTCTATTACATGACAACCTTACAAACAGATTTATCGCAACACTTATACTGGAAAATAACCTGAAAACTGTGGAACATCATACTTAATGGTGCCTCCTACTGAGACTATGTAGTAGCCTATATGTAATTCCACACTTTTCCCACTAGATGTCAGTGTGCAACAGTTAAATCCAAGGGTACACGTTTTACGCTGGGAATTCTCTCCGTGTGAAATACAAGGGAGTCATGATCACATCAGGTGTGATTATATATACAAGTCGTCATTATTTAATACGTCCTTATTGATCAGCCTAATATTGATCCAGTAATAGGCTAATGTTGAACACTCGATCAAGCCAAAGCCTGCATACATCTCCCGTCACCAACGCACCCCCTGCGAATCAAATCAAAATCAATCAAATCAAAATGAAAACCATCCGTTTTTTTTCTTTCAAGCGAAGGGAAACGTCTCGGTTGCGACTTTCCTTTGTCCAGCAGCAGCAGGCAGATGAACACAGAGCCGCTCGCCACCTCCGGTACGGCTGCTGCGCTAGAATAAAGCTGAGCGCTGATTGGTCGACAGCGAGTGACGCTTGCTGGCGGAGCGGCTGCTGCACCATTGTTCCCCGGAGCAGCCGGAAGGAGTGTCTTCTGCAACACACGCCAGTGCGTGTCTGGAGATGCGACAATTGTGTTGGCAGCCGCACTTCTTCGTTGTAGTGGTCCGCGTATGGAAATTAATCTATGAGATTGTTCTCGGATTGTTAAACATGTATGATTATCTGACGTATTGGTCATGTATTGAGAAACACAGAGGCATGATGATGGTTTCGGAGGAGGATTCTGCAAGTCACTTGGGAGGTGTACTGGCCCACTGAACACCGCTGATAGACGAAATGAATCGTAAGTATTAATCAAGCGTGGCCCTTTTGATTCCCATTTCATAACCATGGATTTTCGTGTAATTGTAAAAATTTGATCCGTGAGAAATGTTGCCGGTCGGGCTGCTTTTGGTGTCCTGATTCTTACGGGATTCTGATTCCATTCTCTTGCCCCCATTGTGCTCACCTGACACATGATCCCATTTATGATCCGTCCAAATATATTTAATTGACTATAGGAGCTCGAGACTTGTGGCAGTGTGTGGCTGCTGGGTGTCATCAGTCATCAATACGCTGATGATCGATTCAATTTATTATTTATTATTGATTATTGACGTCCGTTTTTTTTTGTTTCGCGGGCGGGGGGGAAATGTCCATGATAATTTTTGTTGAGGCAGCACTTTGTGTGTGTGTGGTGTGGGGGACGTCTTAATATGATGTGTGTGTGGAGGGGGGTTTGTG
This sequence comes from Coryphaenoides rupestris, assembly GCA_002895965.2. Taxonomy (NCBI): domain Eukaryota; kingdom Metazoa; phylum Chordata; class Actinopteri; order Gadiformes; family Macrouridae; genus Coryphaenoides; species Coryphaenoides rupestris. The sequence continues at coordinate 77,645 of PIJE02001832.1, forward strand.
TGGGGGTTTAAAGCAAGAAGAGGACTTCTTAATGTTTGTTTGTGTGTGTGGAGGGGGGTTTGTGTGGGGGTTTAAAGCAAGAAGAGGACTTCTTAATGTTTGTTTGTGTGTGTGGAGGGGGGTTTGTGTGGGGGTTTAAAGCAAGAAGAGGACTTCTTAATGTTTGTTTGTGTGTGTGGAGGGGGGTTTGTGTGGGGGTTTAAAGCAAGAAGAGGACTTCTTAATGTTTGTTTGTGTGTGTGTGTGTGTGTGTGTGTGTGTGTGTGGGGGGGGGGTGTCATAAGACGAGGGTGAAAGCACCCTTGGATTTAAAGTTAATACGCATGTTAGACGGTTGAGCCTTCCTGCAGCTCTGTGTGTGTGTGCCTAGATGTTGTATACCATATTCTTATTTAGAATATTCAGGGTTGATCGCCTGAGGGTTTTTTGCACAAATGTAAAAAAATTGAATTTGTTTGTTTTTCATTTTATAAATTAAATGAATCCACGGGCCCGGCCGGGCCAAGCCCGAAAAGACAACGTGGAGTCAGCTCCCTGTGGGCTCACCACCTGCAGGGAGAGTCATTGGGGTCGGGTGCATTGTATACCGGGCGGTAGGCAAAAGCGGGGTCCTGGGCGTGCGGATCATCGCCGACTGGTTCTAGGGACGTGGAACGTCATCTCACTGGCGGGGAAGGAGACTGAGCTGGTGCGGGAGGTGGAGCGGTACCAACTAGATATGGTTGGGCTCACCTCCACGCACAGCACCGGGTCTGGAACCAAACTCCTGGAGAGGGGCTGGACCCTCTACTTCTCCGGAGTTGCCCAGGGTGTGAGGCGCCAGGCGGGTGTGGGGATACTCACAAGTCCCCGGCTGAGCGCCGCTGTGTTGGAGTTCTCTCCGGTGGACGAGAGGGTCGCCTCCATGCGACTGCAAGTCGCTGGGGGGAAGGCTCTGACTGTTGTGTGTGCCTACGCACCAAACAGCAGTTCAGAGTATCCGGCCTTCTTGGAGTCCTTGGGTGGCATCCTGGAAAGGGTTCCATCCGGGGACTCCATAGTTCTACTGGGGGACTTCAACGCACACGTGGGCAATGATGGAGAAACCTGGAGGGGAGTGATTGGGATGAACGGCCTGCCCGATCTGAACCAGAGTGGTGTTTTGTTAGGGTGGCACGGTTCATGAAAAAAAACGAAAACCGTTCGGTTGGCTTGTCTCGGTTCGGAGGATGTGTGCGTTGTACGGTTCGACGGTTCATGGCATGCGCAGCCTCGTGACCGGATGTGACCTCAGACAGTGTGTTTCCCTTTCGCGCGAAAGAAGAGGTGTAGAGTGTGGAGTAGGGGTTGCACGACTTCTGATTTTTTCAAGTCGACTTTTCTATCAATAAAGTCGACCGTCGTTGATGACGTCATCACATACACACGCACGAAAAAACCAGACAGAACGGGCTGTCCAAAAAAAAAAAAGCACGGGTATCCTCTGCGCAAACAGCCGCTCGAAATCGCTTAAAAATGACCAAGCCAAAATGATCTACCTACACTAAAAATGCTAAATATATCCCGAGTATACTTCATATAAAGGGGGTGCTCCGTTCATTCGCGGTTCTGATGGGGGGGGGGGTCCGTTAATTCGCGGTTCTGATGGGAGGGGGGTGGAGGATATCGCTGGATATTGGTGGGGACATCCCCACTACAATTCTGTTATCGGATGAATGATAACATACATTTTTTTTTAATGGCATGCGATCTACCCGGACTTCCTTTGCGATCGACCGGTCGATCGCGATCGACGTATTGGGCACCCCTTTCCCCCCCACCGGCCACCGCATTTGCTGGAGTGTTAAAGATTAAAAGAAAAAATAACAACAAGAACCGTACAGAACCGAAAACCGTGACCCTAAAACCGTGATACGAACCGAACCGTGGGTTTTGTGAACCGTGCCACCCCTAGTGTTTTGTTATTGGACTTCTGTGCTAGCCATGGACTGGCCATAACAAACACCATGTTCGAACATAGGGTGGTCCACAAGTGTACCTGGTACCGGACCACCTTAGGCCAAAGGTCGCTGATCGACTTTGTAATCGTATCAGCAGATCTGCGGCCGCATGTTTTGGACACTCGGGTGAAGAGAGGAGCAGAGCTGTCAACTGATCACCACCTGGTGGTGAGTTGGATCAGATGGCGCGGGAGGCTGCCAGACCTAGACCTGGTAAACCCAAACGTGTAGTGAGGGTGAACTGGGAACGTCTGGTGGAAGCCCCTGTCCGTAGGGTCTTTAACTCCCACCTCCGGAAGAACTTCTCGTGCATCCCGGGGGAGGTTGGGACATGGAACGTCTGGTGGAAGCCCCTGTCCGTAGGGTCTTTAACTCCCACCTCCGGAAGAACTTCTCGTGCATCCCGGGGGAGGTTGGGGACATGGAACCTGAGTGGGCCATGTTCAGAGCCTCCATTGTAGAGGCTGCAGCTCGGAGCTGTGGTCAAAAGGCTGGTGGCGCAACCCAAGAACCCGTTGGTGGACACCAGCGGTGAAGGAAGCCGTCAGGCTGAAGAAGGAGGCCTTTCGGGCCTGGTTGGCCCAGGGGTCTCCTGAAACAGCAGACAGGTACCGGGAGGCCAGAAGGACCGCAGCTTCAGCGGTTGCTGAAGCAAAAACCCGGGTGTGGGAGGAGTTCGGGGAGGCCATGGAGCAGGACTTTCGGTTGGCCTCAAGGAAGTTCTGGCAAACTGTCCGACTCAGGAAGGGAAAGCAGGGCTTGGCTCAGGCTGTGCTCAGTCGGGGAGGAGAACTGCTGACCCAGACTGAGGATATTGTCGGGCGGTGGAAAGAACACTTTGAGGAGCTCCTGAACCCGACCAGTACGTCCTCTGTGGAAGAGGCAGAGTCTGAAGACTCGGGGGAAGTCTCACCCATATCCTTGGTAGAGGTCACTGAAGTAGTCAAAAAGCTCTTCAGTGGCAAGGCGCCAGGTGTGGATGAGATTGGCCCTGAGATGCTGAAGGCTCTGGACGTTGTCGGGCTGTCGTGGCTGACACGCCTAGTCAATGTAGCGTGGAGGTCGGGGACAGTACCTGTGGAATGGCAGACCGGGGTGGTGGTCCCCATTTAAAAAAAATAAATAAATAAATAAAATAAAATAAAAAAAGGGGACCGGAGGGTGTGCTCCAACTATCGGGGTATCACACTGCTCAGCCTCCCCGGGAAAGTTTATTCCAGGGTGCTGGAGAGGAGGCTTCGGCCGATTGTCGAACCTCAGCTTCAGGAGAAACAATGCGGATTCCGTCCCGGCCGTGGAACAGTGGACCAGCTCTTTACCCTGCAGGGTTGTTGGGGGGCGCATGGGAGTTTGCCCATCCAGTCTACATGTGCTTTGTGGACTTGGAGAAGGCCTATGACCGTGTCCCCCGGGGAATCATGTGGGGGGTACTACGGGAGTATGGGGTACCGGGGCCGTTGGTACGTGCCATTCGGTCCCTGTACGAACAATGTGCGAGCTGTGTCCGTATTCTCAAAGTCAAGCACGTTCTCAGTGGGTGTTGGACTCCGCCAAGGTTGTCCCTTGTCACCGGTTCTGTTCGTGATCTTCATGGACAGAGTGTGAAGCGGTCGGGATGAGAGTCCGCACCTCCAAGTCTGAGGCCATGGTTCTCTGCCGGAAAACGGTGGAGTGTTCCCTCCGGGTTGGGAGTGAGTTGCTGCCTCAAGCGAAGGAGTTCAAGTATCTCGGGGTCTTGTTCACGAGTGAGGGCAAAATGGAGCGGGAGATGGACAGACGGATTGGTGCAGCGTCTGCAGTGATGCGGGCGCTGTACCGGTCCGTTGTGGTGAAGAGGGAGCTGAGCCGGAAGGCGAAGCTTTCGATTTACAGGTCCATCTACGTTCCAACCCTCACCTATGGTCACGAGCTTTGGGTAGTGACCGAAAGAATGAGATCGCGGATACAAGCGGCCGAAATGAGTTTCCTCCGCAGGGTGGCTGGGCTCAGCCTTAGAGATAGGGTGAGGAGCTCAGACATCCGGAGGGTGCTCGGCGTAGAGCCGCTGCTCCTCCGCATCGAAAGGAGTCAGCTGAGGTGGTTCAGGCATCTGATTAGGATGCCCCCGGGCGCCTCCCTTTAGAGGTTTTCCGGGCACGTCCAACTGGGAGGAGACCCCGGGGCAGACCCAGAACTCGCTGGAGAGATTATGTATCTCGTCTGGCCTGGGAACGCCTCGGGATCCCCCAGGAGGAACTAGAGTGTGGTTGGGGAGAAGGAAGCCTGTTTAGCCGGCTGCCACCGCGACCCGACCCCGGACGAAAATGGATGGATGGATGGATAAATTAAATGATAATTTGATTGCTCAGTATTCACAAAAATCTGGTGTCTTCAGACAACAGATTGTCATTTCAATCTGATAAAAAAGGGAAAGAAATATTTTAAATTCATAATATACATGCCAGAAGAGAGTCCAAGAGAGACCTCTTTAAAACTAAAATTTCCAACAATATTAACTATTGCTTTGTGTTTGCTCAAAATGTGTCCCAAGTTTTTGTCACCACCGTCAAACATTACAATGAAAGCAATAAAATCAGGCAACCACATGGCCAACTTTACTCCTGAGGACCCCCTTCCCCCTCCACATCTCCTAAATGCTACAAGGTCAAACAAGCTCCTGTAAGTTTTTCAATAATCTTTACATATTTATTGAAGTTGCTACTGTCGCAACCATGACGTGTCAACACTGTCTCTTTTGTGTATACAGTAAATAATTATTTTAAATTACAACATAAATGTATGCATTTTAAGTCAAGGCCAGAGGCAGCGAGCAACAGAGGGAAAACAAGGTTGCTCCTGTATACAACTCATGCATGTCATGTAAAAAAAGTGTGTTGCTGTCACCACCGTCAGGCGTCACCTCCATCAGGTTTTCTGTCTGACGGTGGTGGCACATAGTTTGACGGTGTTGACAAAAACATCCAAATCATCCACAATGGAGGCTTGAATATAATTTATGACGACAGAAAATAGTAATACGGCTTGTAATGTTAATATAACCCATTTATTTATAATATACATAATTTCCCCTTTATTTCTTCCACACACAGGCCTATGTATCCCCAATGACTAAAACCATAATATAATTTAGGTGCACCATTTCATAATCATTCTATAAAATGTCGCCTTATTAAACACAATTCAATTAATAGTAATCTTGCACAGTTTCGTAGTAATACCATTACATTCTGTCTTTACTTTTTTTGTATTTTAGAAAGTTATGGCTAGGCAGCAGCTATCACTGGAGAAGCGACGGAGAACGGGGAATATCAAAGAAAGCGGAGAGAAAAAATATATGGTGAGCCTGAGTTAAAGGAGGAATACCTGAGAAAGGAAACGCAATGTTGTAAGAAAATAAATGAGGATGGAAATATAAAAACTATCAGTGATTTGAATGAAAGGGACACACTTCCATCCAAAACCAAGTGGAAAGAATATGTGCTTCGTACCAGTTGAAGATATTCTGGTCAAACTGATGGCACCATCATCACCGGGTCATCCAAGCAAAATGAGGGAGATCTACCACCTGTCTGGTGAAGTCATGGATTTCATAGAGGGGGACCATATTAATCGTCTACTCCCTGATAAAGCTGACAATTGAAGGTTTTCAAGCCCAGAAATGGATAGATTTCTTTTGTTCCTGATATGTTTTTGCTTCAACATTGCAGTTATATTTTTTGCTGTTCACCGTTAATATATTGTTAATATAAGGATACAAAAAGACAGATGGACTTGTCACCATTGAGGACATCCAATTCTCCCCTGCACCCACTGCAAGGAACCTTGGCATGGTGCTGGATGACCAGCTGTCCTGCTATGCCAACATCACCTCTGTCTCCCATGTAACCCCCCTCTTCTGTGACCTCCACTGGCTCCCAGTAATTAATCGCATTAGATTCAAGACACTGGTACTGGCCTACATGGCTGTCAGCAGAACCGCCCCTACCTACCTCCAAACATTAGTCAGACCCCACGCCCCAGCCAGAGTGCTCCGCTCAACAACTTCGGCGAGACGACTGGTACCACCTTCACTAAATACATCTCTCTTCTGGCACTGCAGTGGTGGAATGAGCTCCCAGCTGATGTCAGGACTAGGGATGGGTACCGAAACCCGGTACCACTATGGCAACCGGTGCCATAGTGGTACCGGGTTCCCGTACGACCGGTACCTACCGTACCGAATCAAAGCGCATATTTCGGTGCCACGTAAAACCGAAGGGAGCGCCGGCGCTCCCATTACACTTGCCTTTTTCAAACTACCGTAACTCCTAGACCGTTTGTATCTAAGAAATTCCAAGGTTTTTTTATTTTTTTTTATGACTGTAAACCCGACGGGGTTGCGCGGAAGAGTTGCGCAAAAATAGTTGTAGGAGGAGTTGAGAAGCAGGAGGGGGTTTTCATCGAAAAATTGTTGATTGTTTGCACAGGTGGATGTAGAATATGCGGAGTAGTGTAGAGTAGTTTTCACTTCCTTTGTTTGCTGTTATTTATTATTAGTAGTAGTACTGTAACTTATTTATTGTTAAATTGTTATTTGTTGATATTGTTCATTTAATATTTATTAGTAATGTTTAATAGTGTTTTGTGTTTAATTGTAATTCTAATTTAAACAGTGTTCGCAATAAAAAAAGACATTCTTTAACGTTGTTGTTTGCTCTTTATTTTAAAGAAGGTATCGGTTCAGGCACCGTTTAGGAACCGGTACCGTTTTAAAAGTATCGTTTTGGCACCGGTATCGGAAAAATCTAAACGATACCCAACCCTAGTCAGGACGGCAGGCCAGCTTCCGCAAGAGACTCAAGACCCACCTGTTCAGAGTTCACCTGGACTCTGCATAACCCTCCATAAACGGCTCTATTCTTATTTTTATGTACCACAGTGATATATTGCTGTCTCCTTCAACAAATGTACTCTTTGTAAGTTGCTTTGGATAAAAGCGTCAGCCAAATACCTTAAATGTAAAATGTACATGACAAATTGTTATTTGTTGTAACTTAATTGTTAAATTAAGTTGTTAAGCAAGGAGGCATTGGCTTGAGTGGGGAAAGGTTTGAATTGTTTGTTGTAATTAGGCCACTGCCACCACCATCAGATCTGTGTCACCACCGTCAGATGGAACTTTCTTTGATTTAAATGAATGTGCATACAATCTGTTCCCCCAATGCAGTTGATTTATTAAAGTAATTGTCTCTTTAGAATCAAAAATGTGTTTCTTTGTGTTTTTGAAGGAGCATGCGAGAAATAGTATAGAAAATTAACAAAAGTGAATATGTGAAGTGAACAGTTTGTGTGCCTATTGTGTGGACACAATGATTTAAAAGCTATAAATCTAAATAAGACTAAATGAATAGGAATAATTAGCTTTTTATTGTGTCTGACTGTTGACAAAAACTAAGTAATGAGGAAAAAGACACAATTTACGAAAAAATTACAAAATCAGGATGTTGCAACAAAATATTTTTTGATTGCTGAGACCTTGTTCTATTGACACATAAGTTTACTTTTTTTTCTTTTCAAAATGAAAACCCGTTTTTTTCCAAATTCTCAAGAATCAGTGATATGTAAGCTCACATTTTTGTATGGATGACGACAAATCACAAAATTATAAAACCGCATAATTCCATAATGTGTTATTTTGTATTAGGTGTCTTGCATCTATAAATGTTATTGTTCTTATACATTTTTGATTGTCATGTTATATTGAATATAGAAATTCAGATATATTCATGATGTCATACTAACACAATGATTTATCCTTCATTACAGAATAGACACACATTGGTGCAGCACAACAGCTTTGTACGCAAGGTAAGATCATGCATATTAATTTATTATTTGCTGTTATTACTGTTGCGAACATTATTATTATTATTGATAATAATCATTAGCATACTGTTATGCGCAGTTTCGAGCGGTCATCTATTGTGGCTGGAGTTCAGGTTCAAGTTCAGGTTCTGGATTGTCTGTAGCAAAGCAGCGAGCTCGGGAATCAATGTGACACAAGGCAGTCTAACCAGGAATGAGTCAAGGTTTATTTAGATACATGGAGCATATATACAGTTTGCATGGGACAACAAAAGGAACATTTACATATAGACACAACAACTCAACAAGGGAAGCAGACATAGAAACGCCTCTAAGACAGCCATTCAGGGAGCAGGGACAACAAGGCCGTCCATGGAGACCCTTCCGTCCCCACTCCCCAGACAGCCAATCCGGAGATGCCAGGACCCCAGGCCCCACGTGGATATGTAACAGACAGACAAACAGTTAACTTGAAGCGGGGATATCATGGCCTCACGTGACCCACACAGAGATGTGGGTCTCCATGCCCCAGACCAGGAAGCAGGGACTGCAAGGTCTCCGGTTGAGACCTTCCACGGGACAGCCAGTCCTGATAGAAGAGGCAACATGTTCCCACAACAACAGCTCCCAGTGCGTCTCAGAGGCCTCCCGGGGCAAACAGATAAGAGTGAAGCTGACTAGTCACGTAGGTCAAACAGCTAACTAGTCACGTAGGCCACACAGCAGAGGGGAAAGTTACTGGCCCACAAGATTAATACATCCACAACTCCCAACACATACTGTACATAAGAAGAATGGTACTACTACGACTAATAATAATAATAATTATTATTAGCAGGCTACATGATATGATATTAGAAAGTTCTGCATCGGGTTGTCTCTACGGAGAGAACCCTTCACAATGCTCACCAGTTGGACATCGGTGTAATTAACTGTCAAGAGAAAAATAAGCATGCATATTTTTCCTTCTGTAATCAGTTTGACCTGTGACTGTGACAGGTGTGAGTGTGCGTTTGTATTTCTCTCAGGGTTCCCACGGGATCTTATAAAGTCTTAAAAAGTCTAAAATGTAATAATCAGAATTTTCGGCCGAAAAAAGTTGAAAATTTGATTTTGCTCCCCGCCGTAGGCGGCGATATACCAATAGGAGCGTAGCCCCTAAGGGCGGAGCCTCCTGATATATAACGCGCGCAGAAACCAGCAACCAAGCTAAAAGAGGGAAAGTCTACTAGTGTGTCGCCGTCTTTTGTAACCTAATGGGGAAGTGCAAGTTTAACAAAACTTGGTTGAGTAAAAGCACGTTTAGTGCTTGGTTAAAACCAGTGGAGGGGAATGTTTTTGAAGCCCACTGCACCTTTTGCCATAAAACGGTAAAACTAGGAACATTGGGGGTAAAGGCTTTAGAATCGCATGCCCAGTCAGAGAAACACAAGACCCAAGTGAAAAGCCAACAACAAACTCCTGCCATCTCGTCGGTGTTCGCCTCTGCTTCAGGACCATCAACTGTGTGAAATGCTTCATTAGCCAGTGTGCCTGCTGCTGCAGCTCCCGCAACAATGTCGGGGATAATCGACCTCCGGACGACATTTGGGTCTACGTCAACCCTAAAAGCGGAGGTGCTGTGGACGCTAAATACTGTAGCTAAACACCAATCGTACAACAGCAACGATGACATAGGCAAGCTTTTCAAATGCATGTTCCCTGATTCCGATGTCGCGAAAACATTTACGTGCGGTGGTGACAAAACGTTGTCCGTCACAAAATTTGGTTTAGCGGAATACATCAAGAGAGACCATGTTTTTTGTTGTTCAGTTGACGACAAAGGTTGTAAAACGGACATTGTAAAAGACTCACAACGATGTGTATCCTTCCCACTCCAGCATGTTCTGTTAATGAGCCGTATGCGGCTGGATTTGTATTAAGAGTGTGGCCCTCCTGGCCCCTCCCTGGAGAATGGGGTTATGCAAATGAGCGTGCGTGTGTGTCATGAGAGAGAGAGAATTTCAAAAACTATTACAATCTTTACAAAAGATACAAAAACGTACACACATTCCATTTGTCCAGGCGTCCCTTTACTTTTTCAACAGTACCTTCAACATTTTTTTGGAAAAACACTTCATCCCCTAGGAATACTCCAAGATATTTATTTAGTTGCTCTTTCGCAGAGCAACTAACTCTAAAATCTTCAAATATATTCAACAGTACATTTACATCCCTCTGACCTTTAACAAATGCAACAACATAATCAGCATATGCAGACAACGAAAAGCATTTTAACAGTTAGGAATAGTCACCCCTTGCAATTAATTCTCCATGACTTTGTCATTCAGGTCACCTTTTTTTGGTAGCAGGGTGAGGACCGCACTACGGCAACTCAGCGGCAGCCGGCCCTTGGCTAGACTGTCACTGAGTGCGGCCAATATATCTTGACCCATCTCGGGCCAAAACACTTTGTAAAAGTCAACAGGCAGCCCATCAAGCCCTGGTGCTTTACCACACTCCATGCTCTGGAGGGCTCTATGCAGTTCCTCTAGGGTCAAAGCCCTACCAAGGTCTGCATTGGCCTCTGTGGACACCTGGGGTAAGTTATTAAGAAAGACACTGTCATCTGCCTGGTCCTGTGAAACCTCGCTCTTGTACAGCTCCTCATAGAAGCTAACTGCTCTCCTGCGTATTTCAGCACGGTCAGACAAGAGAAAACCATCTTTGGAGCGTAGAGAGTGAATAACTCTTTTTTGGCCATTCTTTTTTTCTAAATTAAAAAAGAATTTTGATGGTGCATCCATCAGCTCCACACTTTGAAAGCGGGACCTGACCAGAGCTCCCTGTGCTTTTATTTCGAGCAGGTCAGCCAATGATTTCCTTTTAAGTTTAAGACTTTCAGTGTGAGTCTGACGATCAGAGTTTTCAGCTAATTCCTGAAGCTCAATAATTTCTTTTTCTAATGATTTCATAGACTGGGTTATGTCCCTTGTGACATTGACAGTATATTCTTTACATAAATGTTGTATTTGCGCCTTAGCAAAATCCCACCATTGCTGCAATGACTGAAAGGAAGACTTTGTATTTCTAAAATCATCCCAAAAATATCTAAACATCCTTAAAATGCCAGTACGCACTTTTTGTCTGAACTGAGCTTAAAGATAAATAACAAGACACTAAACTGTGATCTGAAAAACCAACTGGAATGATCGAGCAGTTCCTAAAAAGGCTAAGATGGTGTTTAAAACCATGGCATTCTTTAGCTCAATGAGCCGTCTGCGAGAGGGCATGTGTGGCTCCACATGATTCATATCAATTACATTATCTGTAGCGTTAAAATCCCCTCCCCTCCTCTGAAGCACAGCTATGTAGTGCGTTGTCTAAAATATTTAAAAAGACCATTCGGTCGATTGCTTGAGTGGGTGCATAAACACACACAAATACAAAAGAAACATTTTCAACTTGGGCTTTAACTTGTAGAAGTCTTTTTTTTAATAATTTCCTCCACCGGATATGGGAGTAAATGCTCTAGAAAATGAAATAGCAACCCCACCATCAAACTCTCTTGTCCAGTCAACTGCATTGATTGCATCAGAATCTGTTTCTTGGAGAAACACAGCATCAAACGCTTTTTGTCTGATTGTCTCAAACAAAACAGCTCTTATTTAAATCTCTAGCTCCATTGATATTTAAAGAAGCCACACGGATTTCCCCCATAATAAATAAATAAGAGAATAAAAGCTGTATGACCACAATCATCGTGGAATATGCGAAATTAGGCTTCATCAATATCAGCACTATTACTATTCATTAACATTCAGCTTGGTCAGTATTTTCCTCAACCGATGAACCTTCTGAGTAAAGCAGCCGTCACTCTTAAAAGACGTTTTTGTGAAGAACTGCTCCACATCAGGGAAAAAATCATCAATACCATAAATCACTTTTGGCCCATAATAATCTGGCCCTTTGAGACTGTCTTGTGATTTAAGGGCTATACAAATATAATTGAATTGAATTGAATGCAGACATTTCGAACGTGTTTTGTTTCTTTCAGAAACGATCTAATGTCCTCCATGCTGTAGATGCGGCTGGTGAACCTGCTCTGACGTAGGCTGCACGCTACGCTGCCATCAGCGAAATCACTCACTTTCAGCATCACTGACGTCAGTGAGAGTGTCTTTCTTTTTACTCTTTGGTTTTGCACGGGGCCGTTTTTTTGGGGGGATTTTGAACACGTTTTCCTCCAATTCCATTGTCGTTCCTGAGGCGCGTCCGCCTCAGCTGCGTCACTCGCACCAGGTGAAGCAGGCGCCGTGCCACCGGGTGAAGCGGGCGCCGCGCCACCGGCACAAGTCCCAGCAGACCGCCCCTCCCCTGCCCCCCCCGGGCTGTTCATTTACAGACTCGTCTGATTTCTCCCTTTTCTCAGGCCAAGCACGTATGAGGTGTCCCATTAGACCACAGCCAAAGCACTTCATCACACCGGTTGACTCATAAATAACATAATTAAAGTTATCGTCCTTAACATTCAGGTTCAGGTCCAATTCATCTTTGTTGTCTTAACACGATATACACAAATCGCCTAAAAGACACAACATGTTTTAAGAGGGGAGATTTACTGGACATCGGGATCATTTTGATCGGCAAAGCTAGTTTGCCGTGACGAGTGTTCGTTTCAACACTTCATTTTTAATAAATGGCGGTACATTTGCCAAGGTGACTCTTTTTGACAGGGTAGACAGAGGGAGGGCAGGGGTGAAAACACCGTCAATCCCGACTCCCTTCTCAACTATGGCATTTGTCATTTCAACTGTTTTAAAGAACGACCGCATTATTCATGCGGGCGGCTGACACTATATTGCCATGTCCTACCAGCAGACAACACTGCACCACACTGGCCGTCGATGCTACTTTAACAGCATGACGCCGGGTGAGTAACACCTGGGACCGCCATGCTCCCAGCACTACACTGGAAGCAGACGTCCTGATCCACGGCAAACACGCTGTACACGAAACCACACTATTAAACCACAAACACAACAGATAAAGCACTAAGAATAAAGCATATAATATAAAGAGAGAAAAACGTTAGAGTGAAAGAACATTCGCTCCGGGCACGGCGGCCACGGCTCCAGACGCTCACTCACCACACTCGGCTCCGCCCACTCACTCAGAGGAGAGAGAGAGAGAGCGAGAGAGAGAGAGAGAGAGAGAGCTCCCCCGACCCCTCACAGAACATTATGATCTGAAGCCTCTTCATCTCATGTTTTAGAGGAACATGGCCGCCGTGCGGATGTGTCCTTTGGAGCCACCGTGACATCATATATAATTCAATTCAATTTTATTTGTATAGCCCTTAATCACAAGACAGTCTCAAAGGGCTTTACAGGCCAGATTGTTATGGGCTCTCACTTCATCGAGTCTGTCTGGTATTACATGGATACAACATTTGAACTGCCTTAAATCCACAGAAGCAACTTTGGTAGTCTCCAATGTTTGGAACAAGCACTGCGCCAGTTCCATGTCCAAAATGTTTTGCAATTACGCTAGAAGATTGATGCTGTTCTTAAGGCAAAGGGTGTTACACCAAATATTATTGATTTACATTTCTTGTCTTCACTTTCTTCTTTGCTATGCATTGTTAACTTTGATAAAAAAAATATTACATTTCATTTAGAAAGCTGCTTTATTACACATTTTCACAGCGACCTGTCCTAAAACTTGACATTACTGTATATATATAATATATTTTTTTAGTATATAGAATGATAGTAACTATCTTCTATTTTTTCCTCTTCATTTCCATTCTCTTCCATTTTTCACTTATTTTATTTGTATTTTTTTTACTGACCTTACATTATTTAGTCTTTAAGTAATCTTTCTATTTACCACTGTTTGGCAATGTAATAGTTACGTGTCCTATGCCAATTAAAAGCTTAATTGAAATTGAATATTGAACAACAACATAATAGACAGGAACAAGACAGAGAGATCAGACAAATAATAAGGTAACAGAGGGAGAGAGAAGAGAACACATACCAAACTAAATATTGGACACAGATTGATAACAAACTATCACATTTATCCCCTTGAGCTACAATGAAGATGTTGCATATCTTACATTGGAGAAAAAACTAATTATTATTAGTACTTCCTTTTAATGAATAATTATTTGAGTCCTGTATGCGATTTCTGACTTATTATATTTTGTTTATAGGTTAAACTGATGAATGTGTTTCGCAAAACAATCTGATATACTGAATGGCCTCTACACAAAGCCAAGCCCAAACGTGAAAGAATGGGCAAGAGAAGAGAGAAACAGCAAAAACATACGTTCTAGTACTAGCAGTGGGTGACAGGAGATATGAGAGTGGAGACATAGGGTCTCAGCTGCCGGGTGATTTATAACGCCCAACGCTTCCTCTGATCTCGTTTCAGATGGCTGCTGTGCGCCGTGATCGCGTTCCGGATTTCTTGCTTGGTAGGACTACGCGGGTGCATGCCCGCATGTATTTCTAAATTTACCAGAAATTATCTATTACGTATAGCCTTTACGTTTATATATGATCCGATAGTTACTTAGAGCGTCTGTATGGACCAATTGATCGTTCGCCTGGTTGTTTATATCGGACTGATATAACTTCTCACGTTGGAGCTCCCTCTGCAATTAACAACGTAAGCATGGACTGTTGTTCTTGTGCCTTGCTTCCCTCGTCGTTAGAGAAAGATACTCTCTTAAGAACGTATCTGTACTAAGAGGGAAATCATCGGTCCATCAGATAAAGCAATACACCTGCAGAGAAGTAGACGAGGGTGGCCCCAGGCGCCTCGATTGCTAGTGTATAGCTTACTTGTTCAGGGCTCCCTCGTGGCAGCCCCCGCGAAGGCAGGCAACCCTCCTCGCAATCTCTTTCGGGGAATCGCTGCTCATAGTCACGATTACGTGCAAAAGTTAAAAATAACCAAACGAATACGTCAATATTGCTCACCTGGCCAGGGCTCCCGACCTAAAGCTAATCTTAGGTTGCTGCATGCGTAAAGACGCGCAGTACTTAGACCCACCACACCGACACTAGTTTAACACATTTGTAATTCATGTCGGCTACAAACGAATGTAGGATACGTGCAAATCTTGAGTCACTATAAAAGCAACATAGTTAGGCTGTTGACTTTCGCAAGAAAGATGTTCGCATCGATAATTCTGCTTGCCCTCTAGCTTGTTAGCTAATGAGAGCATATTGTAGATTATGTCCCTAAAAACCGTTGGCTTGGTCGCTATAGTTTAGACAGGGCCTAGGTTTTGGAAACTGGCCCCCACTGTGGAGCGCGCCCTTTGTGTGATAGTAGTAACCTGCCGTGCACTTCCCATTCGGAGTTAGGCGCCTCAATTTTGTCTGGCAACATAATATGCCTATTCAGGCGTCACAAGATCAACTCTAACAGCCGCGGGATTGCAGTATTAGCTGAGCCTGCTTAGCAATCAATCAATAGCATGCTTGCAAGTCTTGAACATGGTGGTGATGTACTTGTAATGCGACACTGAGTCCTCCTATCAGGCCCCAGCAACCGTCTGTCAACTAGGTTATGTACACTATGCCATAGTGTTGTGTCCACTGCCCCGCACTGTCAGGAGCAAGCCCGCAGGCAGAAGCAACTGCCATCTCAGTGAAATCATTGTTTTCCCCAATCCACCTCCTCAGAGCTGAGCAGTATACCAAACTCCCTCTTTGATTCTATACATAAGGTCAGGCAAAAAGTTTTAGATATGCAGAGTCGCTTTCAACTAAATCGTTCTGGTCCAAGTCTATTTGTTGAGCGCATCAGGTAGACTTCCTGGTCCATGTGTTGAACCTTTAAAACGCAGAAGTGTATCCTTGCCCCTAAATAAGGTACTCCACCATGATTATGTTAACCACCAACTATCACGAATTAGGTAAAGCGAGTGCGCAACTCTGCTCGTAAAGCTGGCTAAGACCAAAGAGGCAGTACATACTTCTCATCTTTTGAAGTTTGCTTTTAGCTCCTCAGCCGCTCATTAGGAGAATAGATCTCACGTCAGTTGCCAGACTCCTTTTCTTTGGCGAGCTATCCGCTCGGGCCCATTATTTCAATCCTGGGATGAGTTATCGATTGTGCTATCTGTGCAACCTACTCTGACAATTTCTGCTTATGGGATTGTCAACATCCTATGTGAATAACCCATGTGGACTCTCTGCGAAAGCTTTTCTTGCCTATATAGTACACCATTGGATTCTACACGCCTTACAGCTACCTACCACACCTGGTAGAAAACACATTGACCTTGTCCTGACATCAAGTTTCAATTCAATGTATTTTTAGTTTATTCACAATACTACTGCAGTATTAAACAGTGAGTTAAAATACTTTTGCAAAACGCCCGACGAGCCACGAGCCAAATATAAAAATAGCAAAATCAGTAACTACAAAAATGAACTATAAATAGACTTCTATATAAATTACGAAATAAATCTAAATAAAATGGAACTACAGTAAAAATCTATACAACAAAATCATGTACATATAATAAATTATATCTGTTGCTGACTTTTCACAAGATTACGGAGTACCTTCCCAGAGCAGTCGAACCAACACTGCACCAAGACAAGGTTGCACCAGGTACTAGCACTAACATCAGCAGCTACACTAGCCAGTAGCAGTATAACACTAGCCCAACCAGCACTACAGTGTAACACAGCACAGCACACACCACATCCCCTAGCAACTTACCATTAGACATTCGATGCCGATACTGTTCAGCAAGCCATGCTTGACTGTGGAGAAGGCGCTCTGAATTCTCGTGATTATCTGCGGGTCATCCCTGCCTGACGGTAGAGTGTGTTAGAGTTCGTGCTGGGTGTTATGTGACTTTAATATCGTGCCTTGCCACGCAACCCGCCTGGTAATCCAGGAGGAGGAAGCCACACTTGCCAAACGTATTACTGCCGTCCGCACCACCTCGTGAGTGTTTAGCTCGCAGTGGTTCGATCACTAAACAACGGTGATGCATCCTGTAAAGCGATCCGATGTACGGATGAATGTCTGAGGATGCAGAGGCAACATGTTGAATCGCTCAGGCCTGAGATTACAGCATGTGGCCTTTCACCACGTTTGTGGTTCGTGCCATGTGATCCTCTGGAGATACGCCGGGCGTGAACTGCCGCGACCCTCTTCTGCCAACACGTCGATGGAATGGGCAGTCCTCTCTCCCTTCCTGTAGTCCCACGATCTCAGCTCCTTGATGCCTTTTTGCGTTGAGTCAGTGTTTTCTTGGCACCATCTGTGCAAGTTACCCAACCTCATCCTGTAGGCTGGTACGTCGTCTGTCGCGATGCCAGACCACACCGTGTCCAGCAAACTTGATGAAGATCGTTGAGGTGCATTAATGCCATGCAGCGTGTGTGACAGGGTAGAAGGGAGCAACCAACCTCCCTGGGCTTCCTATGTGAGGTCGCGGCTTGATGTGTGCCCATCTCAACCACTCTGTCGCGGCCCGCCGAACAAGGAATCCAGTTATTCCAGCTGCATATGGCGGGTGCAGCCATATTTCCTTGAGGCTTTGGTGTTAGCTGCAGAATCGTTGACGCTTGGATTGAAGTTCACTACAAAGCGCATTCTCAACAACAGTTCGTCCCCTCCAGTGAGAGAGATGCAGGAATGCCATGGCATGCTCGTCGTGGATATCGACTTTTACGTGTAAGCAATTGCCAGGGTCCAGCGTGGCAGCAACATGAAAAATGAATCCTGACCCAGCCTTCGAATCATTGCTGGCAATGGGTGAGGGCACAGTTATCGATATCGGCATGTACTGGTGTTTAGGACAGTCACGTATGGAGGAATTCTTGAACTCGAACATACAGCCGGACAGGAAACAGATCGAGCAGGGAGTTTGAAGGTGTCTGCGAAACTCCCTGCCATCTGTCCTGCATTGCTTGAGACGCGCACCCGGTGTGTCTGGCCCCCGCTCCGGAGTCCACCCGCTGAAGGCTCTGGCAGTCGCCTCTGTGAGATTTAGTCAGCTGGCCTCCTCAGCGCCTGAACTCGCGCTGCCTTCACGTCGAGAACAGCGGCGAGAAAGGGTTAGCTCGCCAGGGAGGAGGTAGAGATTTCCTAGCCCGCTGGATTCTCCTTCTTGAATTCTATTGTCTGGTAGCCGCGCTCAAACCCCTTCACTCGTGCTTGAATTTCCTCACCCTTTCTGATAATTACTCCGCTGGCAGACCGATGGCTGGATCGTAGCGGGCTCTCATGTATATTCCACTATATTCCCGGATCAAAGCGCTCACGGGTGCGGTAGTCGCCGAACTGCCATTAATATGTTTTTGGGATAAATCCGAACGATGGTAGGAACAATCATCTATGACATTCTATGCAACCCGTATGACTGAGGCCTACTCACTGATTATAGTCAACGCAGCCCGAACATACTATCCATCCCTGTCACGAACAATCCTGCCAGGGCATAACCGATTATCCGACCAGCAGTTGGACTCCTTCACATCGATCAGTCTCTGCCTGATAGCGGATTATTGGACTCCAGCGTATCTGATTTGCCAACGGTGCGATGAAGGACTTAACCGTCCCGGAAGTGTGAGCATGATCCAGCGATTCGATCCGCCCGTGTTGTTGTGATGTGTGGTAAAAATTCGAAGAACTTTTTCAGGTTGCTATTGAAGTCGCCGACGATGAAACAAGCTCGGTGGGCACTCCTGTCGCTGAGCCCCATAAAGCCCTCAGCCTAGGCCTGTGGCTGGAGGGAGTGTACACGGGCCAGTCACGGTTACTGCATTATAACGCCCGCGTAAGCCAGAATGCGCAAAGCATCAGTTACTCCAGTCGGACAGGAAGACTTGAGGCTGCAGAGCTTTGGTCTGCACCAAAACAATTACTCATAGAAAATACCCCCTCATCGTAGCCGAGAGAGCCTTTGTGTCCGCGCTACGGAATCCTCGCCTCGAGGCCTGAGTCGCAACCCCCTCGATCCTGTTCCGTCACTGCATGATGCATTTCCTTGTCCCGTTGGAATTGATACAGCTTGTAGCTCACATAACTTATTGTCAATAGCTGTACATTAAGCCAGCTAAATGGGTAGTCGGGGAACGATTGGCACGACTGAACTCAGCCGACAGTCACGCCTGCTCCTGCTTCCCCTTCTCCTGTCGCGACGCCTGCGGACTGACCGCCCCAAAGGACGGAATATCCGAGCCGACTCACGCGGCGGGACTGTCCGAAGATCGATAAGACTTGAAAAAACTGCCGGTAGCGTGAACGACATGTTCAATTCCAGGAAGGTACAAGTCGTAATAACTTGCTCTAACTTCTTTGCAAATGATAGCATCAATTAAAAGATAAATGAACAAAAAACCTCGGTCGCATCACGGAGAGCTCGAAAACAGCAGCTTCACGTTTACGCCATTTTAAAGTGATCTGGATACTTAGATCTTTACTTGTTCTCTCCTTAATACTCAGTCTCCTCACTGTCTGTCACTCCATTTGATATCTTCCCAGACGACGCAGGCTATCCTATAGGTCCGTGTATACTCCCTACTACTCCCACCATGGAGTAAGTTTACCGTTACTGTCCTTTTGCACTTCGGGGTCAGGGATTGTCTCACCAAATGAGTGTACACCCTTATCCGTTCGACAAACATGACTACGCCTTATTGCTTCGGACCCATGTCACCTACCATAGTTCTAAAACAAACCTTTCCCACGGTTGAATGCGGGCTGATCGCTCATACATCATGAACCCTATCACTCACAGCTCTAGTTCCCTCAGCTTTAGGTGTTCTGTGGAAAGCCTGCTACCAGAATCACGGCTCGACCCCGAAGCTTCCAGCAGCTATCGGCCCCCATCCTAACCTTCCTTCTCTCTAAGAGTATTTAGATCAAAAAATCATGTGCTAGCAACATCATTCAATCACTGTACGGCAAACAATTACTTTGAACCATTCAGTTCAGTTTCAAGCAGCCTATACTTAACTGAAACGCTGACCAGAGTGGAAACATCTCTCATTAGCAACAGCAATTGCAACTCCCTGATGGTGTTGCTGACCTCAAGCGCGACTTTTCACATGACACGCATCCTCCTTGAGCGTCGTCGACACTACGTCGCATCATAGCACTGCTCTTCACTGGTTTATCCTACTCACAGACACTTGTTCTGCAGATCAAAAACGAAGCATTGCAACTAAGCTTTGTTTCCCCAGTCTCCTATGTCCACTGCTCTAATCTACGTGCTCCCTCTGCTAGTATCGAGCTTTGGCATTAGCTCTTCACTGCTATCGACCACACCAAACACATTCCATTTGGATCAAAAGGAACTCCCCCTCAAGCAGATCCAACAAAAGTTGAATCTCTGCCTCGCTGCAGATCAAAAAGGATTGTCCAAAATACTTGCACTAACACGGGGGAAAAGATATTTATCTTCGCCCGAGCTAAACAATCACGACTTGAATCACATCGCCTTTGAGGATCCACTATTCGCGCTGAGGCCCCTCCAAAAGACCCGTCAAGATCTTCGTGTTCTGTCTTGATCCTACGCTTTCTTTCATCAGGATGTCAAAATACAGCCAAGAACTCATTCTTCATCTTAAAATCCCAAGATAGACCATCAATCCCCCAGACACGACATCACCAGCATATATCACTCAGACTGGATTACGTAAGTGACAGCTTTCTGCCACCACTCTGATTACAAGAAAGCCTCCGGACTCGTACACGACGCTCTTCTGTTACGAGAACTAGAGTTGACAATACCTATTCTCACTTCTCCACTGGCTCCCACATAAACTTGCCAGCATCAGATAAAGGGTCACTTCTTACTACAGACCCTGCACTATGGTCCCAACCACACTGAAGACCTATTTGTCCTATCCTCCGCGCTCCGTCCTCAGGATGCTCTTTATCAATTCCCAAAAGAAATAAAAAATTCAGCAGGAAACAGGGCTTCTCTTATCGAATCACCCTAATTCTGATGAACAGTCTGTCCACTGTAATTCAGGGGCCACTCTTGCTAATATTGTTACGAACTAAAAAACCCACTATTCACCACTCCGCCTTGGCGCAGGAGTGCCCTCACTAATTACAGCATCATATATACCTGTTAGCACTAGATCCTACCCAGCTGCGATGGTACTAGTCTGAGCGATACTTGATGTTTCCTGCACTACTTTGCTCCAGTCACCCTATGTTCTTCCATTACTGATTGCATCTGCCTGTAGATCGTGACTGGATACTGGCACCTCCACCTGCCGGCTACAGCTGCTCTCCAGCGCACCCCTCACATTAATTACATTCATTACGATTTTAACTTTACTTTCACTATTTTACATTTGCCATTTGTCATCTTACCCTGTTTTAAATAGCCCGTTATGACACCCATTCGCACTCTGACCCATCCCTGAAGATCCCTCTCAGTTCTCCATCGAGATTTCGTTCCTTAAAAAGGAGTCTTTTCCCTTAGGGGCTGCTAGTCATGAATCACGTT